>NLAW01001819.1:297-14178 GCA_002370915.1 Metschnikowia lochheadii | reverse complement strand
CAGTATCTGGGATTATGATACTATATTATGGGGCTATGTGGGACTCATTTTTGGACTACATTATGATGCTTTATGGTGCTTTATGATGCTTTATGATGCTTTATGGTGCTTTATGGTGCTTCATGATGCTTTATGGTGCTTTCATGGTACCATGGTTTTGACTGTATGGTACAGACACTACAACACAACACTAAATGGGACTATATCTGCCCTTGTGACCAACTATAACAGACTATGAGTGGTATTGTGGTGAAGTGGCGTCATAGCATGTGGCTCACCGTGTTGAATACGCATTGTCATCCGGAAGCATTGACCCGATACAATAGAAACAATGGAGGCACAAGAAGGCACAATAAGGCACAACAAGGGTCAACAAGGGACAATAACAAAAAATCAGATAAAACCACTTGAGTCAAAAACAGTCAACGGTTTCGAGCTAGTAAAACGCAAAATGCACTTGCTCCTATTTAAAGTTTCAGTGATCCAGGATTGTGGCTCTGTCTTCTAAGCCCCGCACCGCAGCCTATAGTTTGGAAAAGACAGACAGACAGACAGACAGACATACAGACAGAAAGAAAGAAAGAAAGAAAGAACAGGACAGGACAGAAAACATACAGGACAAACAAAGACAAACGGAAAGGTCAGCAATACGATAGAAGACAACAAATATACCGAGGATGAAGTGACCGAGGATGGTGGGAAACCTAAAAAAAAAAAAAAGAACAGGGGCTGAGGACTACGGGTTGACAGCAATGCCCAGATGACGTATATCCTATTGTGACAGTCAGTCAGACAAATAGTCAGTCAGTCAGTCAGACAAACATCGAGATGTACAGATGTACACTATACAGAGAACGGGGCTTAGGAGTACGGTTAAGGGGGTGGGTGGGTGGGTGGAGTTTGCTTGAGTTGTCACGTGTCAGCATCATGACCCATGGTTTAAGAACTGGTCATGTATAGGCTGGGGCCAAGGTTGCATTGGGTTCGGGAGCCACGGAGGGTGTGGAGTGTGCGAAGTGACCAGCCAATGATCTTATGCGTGCCATTAATCGCCTTTCGTACAATTTAAGCTCCATGCATGATACAGGCCGCTCTGCACGCTCTGCACGCTGCGCGCGCCAGCACTGCGCAAGTGAGATGTGAAAGAATGGCGGCGGAGTTATGCCCAAACCATCCGTCACCTGGTTATTGTTTGCTGGGCACTGCTGACAGCTCCGTCTGCAACCCACCGCTCCAAGGCCAAACAAACAAACAAACAACATAGTCAAACTATCTTGAAACATACGCTATGCTACTGCAACAGGCACAAACACAAAACTAATTCGACGTCCACAAAAACATTTCGACGTCCACAAAACCATTTCGATGTCCACGAAACCATTTCTATATAAATTCTATATAAATCCCTTCACTTGGCTTTTTCTCTCTCTCTCTCTCTCTTTCTCTATCTCTTTCTCTTTTTCTATCTCTTTCTCTATCTCTCTCTCTCTCTCTCTCTCTTTCTCTCACTTTCTCTCTCCCACCATGTTGTTCCCGAATCAAAAAAAAAGGGGCATAGATTACAAATTGTCTGATGTCTAAGATCTGATTCGTCGTTTCTTATCCTTCTCTGACCGGAGCAAGCTTGGCCCCCACGCACACCCCCCTAAGTGCGCCCCCCTAAGGACACCTAAGGACGAGGTAAGTCCGCCAAAGCCAATTTTTCCCCCCTCTCTCTCTACGCCAAACGTCCCGGAAACCTTCCGAAAACCTGGCCGCAAAAAAACGTGAAACGTGGGGTCCCGTTTAGGCTTAACCCCTTGAAATGGCCAAATGGCCAACCCGCCAAATGTCTTGGCCTGTTCCGTCTTTTTTTTTTAAATTCTTTTTTTTTTTTTTTTAATTCAACGCACACTTTATTATTGCGAGGGCTCAGTTCGGAGCCACTCAGATTGCGGTCCCGCGTCGCGGTTGCAAACGAGGCTGTGTTGATCTGCAAGGCGGAAAAAAAAAATTGGTTATCGATTTATCATTCCCCATCCGAAAAAGGGAAAAGCTTTATATACGGGGTATTCCAGCTGCATCTCTTGCACCAAATTTCGCTCTGCAAATTCCGTTCCATTCTTGGCTGCTTCTGTTCCGGTGTTTCTAGTGTCCGGTGTCTTTAGTGTCCAGTGTCTTACATTGCTCAACCAACCAAGCAAGAAATTAAACAACCAACCAAAACATCCAACCAAAATAACCAACCAAAATAACCAACCAAAATAACCAACCAAAATATCCAAACAAAATATCCAACCAAAACATCCAACCATCTAACAAAAAGAATACCATACCCGAACGGCCCGACTCACTTGTCTAAATTTTTTATTTCTTGCCTACTATTTTGAAGCCACGAAAATTTCCAGGCCCAACAACCCTTTAGCCTAAATCAGGCGTTATTTATTTCCCAAGTCAGTTTCTTGACTTTTTTTCTTTTTTTTCCAAGTCAGTTTCTTGACTCTTCTTCCAACTATGTCTTTGGCAGTACCACGGGATGATGCTTCGGCCGCGTCCGACTCGCCCCTTCAGCCATCGACGTTCGAATACACTCCGGAAGAACTTACCACACTCCATGACCCCAAATCGCTAAGAAGTTTGAAGCAGTTTGGAGGCTTGGATAAGTTGGCCGCAGGACTCCAATCCGATACAAGCCTTGGTTTGAACGACTGGGACCACAACGAAAGGGTCGCCAAATATGGCAAGAACCAGCTCCCTTCCAAGAACGCAAAGTCTTTTTTCATGCTCTGCTATGAGGCCATGAAGGATAAGGTCTTGATTCTATTGACTGTGGCTGCTGTGGTGTCGTTGGCTTTGGGTCTTTACGAGACCTTTGGCCAGGAAACCATGTATGACGATGAGCACCAGCCCATGCCCAAGGTGGACTGGGTGGAAGGTGTGGCCATCATTATCGCTGTGGTGATTGTGGTGGTGGTGGGTGCAGCCAACGATTACCAGAAGGAGAGACAGTTTGCCAAACTCAACTCCAAGAAGGAGGACCGTGAAGTCATTGTGTTGAGAAACGGAACAAGGCAAATGGTATCCATCTATGGGTTACTTGTGGGTGATATCATTTCGCTAGAAACCGGAGATGTGGTGCCTGCTGATTCGGTGATGATCTCTGGTGATGTGGAGTGTGACGAATCTGCACTTACAGGAGAATCCAATACCATCAAGAAGAAACCGGCCAAGGAGGCTTTGGCGTTTTTCGACGAGAATGCTACTGAAGGTCAAGACCTTGGCTCTCCAAATACAAAGTTCAAGGACCCTTTCCTTATCTCCGGAGCAAAGATTCTTGCTGGTGCCTCCACGGCCCTTGTTACTGCAGTGGGAGTTAATTCCATCCATGGAAGAACCATGCAATCGTTGGACCAGGAAGCAGAGGTCACTCCGTTGCAGGCACGTTTGGACAACTTGGCCGAAGGTATTTCCAAGTACGGTTTCTTGGCTGCGCTTGTTCTTTTTGTTGTGTTGTTCATCCGGTTCTGTGTGAATATTGCTCCCGGTGGTGCTCTTAGCGATGTTCTTTCTGCCGAAAAGGGAAAGAACTTTGTGGATATCCTCATTGTGGCCGTGACCATTGTGGTGGTGGCCGTTCCCGAAGGTCTACCTTTGGCCGTGACGTTGGCCTTGGCCTTTGCTACTACCAGAATGGCCCAGAACGGAAACTTAGTGCGTGTGTTGCGGTCTTGTGAAATCATGGGTGGAGCCACGGCCATTTGCTCAGACAAAACGGGAACCCTTACGGAGAATAGGATGCGGATTGTTCGTGGTTACATCAACGAGAAGCTTACGTTCGACGATAGTGCCAATTCTACCACGGTCAAGTCGGTGGACTTTGTGGCCCTGGTGCCCCAAAAGCTCAGGGTGTTCATCTGCTCCAACATCACCATCAACTCCACAGCCTTCCAAAATGCCGACTATGATGAAAAAGCAGACAAGAAGGCCACAGCCAAGCCCAAGCAACGGTCTGTATTTTACCATCTTTTCCACAGCCACATCCAGCCCTCTTTCCAGGAAAGACAAGAGCCATATTTGGGCAACAAGACCGAGTCATCATTATTGATACTTGCGCAGCAAGCATTCAACCAATTTGACGAACAGTCGTTGGCCGAACAACGGTTGAGTGCCAAGCCCAGCATCGTGCAGGTGATCACCTTCGAGAGTTCTAGGAAATGGGCCGGTGTGGTGATGAAGATAGAGAACGGGTTCCGTCTTTATACCAAGGGAGCAGCCGAAATCATCTTCAGACACTGTGCTTACCAACAGAACGACCAGGACGCTGCGTTCAAGATGGAGCGGTCGGACCGAGAGCTGGTTCTCGAGAAGATCGACGAGTACGCCAACGATGCTTTGCGTGCTATCATGTTGGCACACAAGGACTTTGTTGGGATCAGTTCTTGGCCTCCTGCAGAGATGGCCGATACGCAAAACCCTAGTCAAGCAGACCCAGCCAAGTTGATCAATGTTTCTGCATCTTCTCATGAATCCGATACAAACCTCACCATGGACCTTTTGGTGGGAATCCAAGATCCTCTTAAGGAAGGAGTTCCTGAGGCCGTGATGCAATGTAAGATTGCAGGAGTGACAGTCAGAATGGTGACTGGAGATAATCTCACCACAGCCAAAGCCATTTCCAGAGGGTGCAACATTCTTACACCTGAAGACTCTTCCAACGAGTATGCATACATGGAGGGCCCTGAGTTCCGCAAGTTGCTGCCTGAAAAGAGAACAGCCATTGCTCCACAACTTAAGGTGTTGGCCAGATCTTCCCCAGAAGACAAACGGATTCTTGTGGATACGCTACGCAAATCGGGAGAAGTGGTGGCAGTGACTGGAGACGGTACCAACGATGCCCCAGCATTGAAGTTGGCTGATGTGGGATTCTCCATGGGTATCAGTGGAACCGAAGTGGCCCGAGAGGCCTCGGATATTATCTTGATGACCGACGACTTTACGGACATTGTGCAGGCCATTAAGTGGGGCCGGACAGTCGCTGAGTCCATCAAGAAATTCATCCAGTTCCAATTGACCGTCAATATCACCGCGTGTGTGCTTACATTTGTGTCAGCTGTGGCGTCCACTGAGGGCCATTCGGTCTTGACGGCCGTGCAATTGTTGTGGGTCAATTTGATCATGGATACATTGGCCGCATTGGCCTTGGCCACAGATAAACCCGACGATGCTCTTTTGAAGCGCAAACCCGCTGGCCGGACGCAGCCCTTGATCAGTGTATCGATGTGGAAGATGATCTTGGGTCAATCCACCATGCAATTGATCATCACATTCGTGCTTCATTTCGCAGGAAAGCAGATCTTCTTTGGAAGCGGGCCCATCGACAACCACCAGGAAAAGCAATTGGGAGCCATGACTTTCAATACGTTTGTGTGGCTTCAATTCTGGAAGTTGTTCGTGACCCGTAAGTTGGATGAGTGTGCAGATGTGCGTACGATCCGGGGCCGTATCAATGCCGAGAACTTGAACTTCTTCTCGCACTTGTTCCGCAACTGGTACTTTGTATCGATTGCAGCTCTCATTGGAGCCATGCAAGTGTTGCTCATGTTTGTGGGAGGAGCAGCTTTCACAGTGGCTCGGCAAACGCCTGCCATGTGGGGTACAGCCATTATTGGAGGCATGCTCTCTCTTCCTGTGGGCATGGTGATCCGGATCATTCCCAACTGGTGGGTTTCGACGTACTTCCCTACGCGAGCCTTCAACACGTTCATCTACTACGTCGGGTTCTCGTGGTTGCGCAAGAAGAACAGAGACCTGCGGGCTACCGACGCCACGGCCGATGTGGAGAAGACTGTGGACTCTTCCACCGACTCCACCGTTCACGATAAGGTGTAGTCATGTGTATATATTGAATGTAGTATAGAGTAACAGTACGAACAAAAGTGAATGAATCTCATAATACCTCTAATTTTATAATTATGGAGCCACATATACACTCCATATTAAATAAATTAAGAGATTATGAATGTATTAAACTACTACTACAATACTGCTCTCCTAATATTACACTACTACTCTCCTAATATTACACTACTACTCTCCTAATATTACACTACTACTCTCCTAATATTACACTACTACTCTCCTAATATTACAGTACTGCTCTAGTTTAGTGTCTAGTATTATGGTATAGACATTACTCCACAACTCTTCATCTATAAATTCTACTACTGATGTACTCACCGATACAGTTTAACTAGTGTACTGTTGTACTGTTGTACTGTTGTACTGTTGTACTGTTGTACTGTTGTACTGTTGTACTGTTGTACTGTTGTACTGTTCGATTCAGTATTCACTACTGACTACTACGAGTACTTACTACTTAGTACTACTGTTCACTGTACTGTATACATACTGCTATTGTAATAACATGAATTTCAAGTAGTCCAGATATAGGTACCGCATTTTCCCGTTCGAGAGCCTCAGCACCATCGAATACTGGTACCGGCCGTGCTCCAAGTGGTCAGATTCCACCGCCACATCTAGCACATAAGTTTTGATGGACCTCAACGAGAAACGATTGGACGACGTGCCTTCTTTCTGGAAGTACTGTGAGTTGGACGACATTGGAGGTCCGCTATTAGAGATGTGGCTCACTAAATACTTAAAGAATCTACAAAAATGTAGCGATATTGGAACAGGCGCCAAGATATCAATTTCTGGTTCATACATTCTGTACACTTTATATTGTACAACTGTAGTGGGCAGGTGTATGAGTGGTAATGTACAGCTACATAAAGGTCTAATAAAAGTAGTACAAGTGTTAGAGCCAAGATGCAGAGTCCCGGAGCTCCATATAAAATGGGACTCTGGTCTATACCCTAGTGTTAGTTAAGTAATCAGAAACAGCCAGAAACAGCCAGAAACAGCCAGACCCCACAAACAGCTTTGGTGTAACTCCTCAAGTATTTACCTATCTTGATGAGACTATGAACTATATCAATGGTCCTCAGTATTTATACGCTGATCTGTTCACCATGGTAATTGCCGTCCCAACTTGAATAAAAATATTTAGTTGAATAAAAAAAACTCTTCTAGCAAGATTGTAAATTAGCTGCTGCTCAACAAATTATTATCTATCACCTTTCATTAGTTAACTAACCGAAATATACATCGACTGAGGCAGGACATACCAAGATACTACTTAATAGTGGCCTCATCATCTTTACTGAGAAATCATCAACGAATGTAGTTTCGAATAGGTAATTAAAGTGCTTATAAGAATTCTGTCTAACACACTGCTAGCTAAGAATATTATCAATGTAGTACTACTGGTATTCCTGTGATACCATTTCATTGCTGTTTGAAAGGTGTTTCATGATTGTTTGAAAGGTTTTTCATGGTTGTTTGAAAGGTGTTTCATGGCTATTCATATATGAATAAGAATGTGGGTTAACCATGAGCACACTCAATATTAGTATTAGTATTGGTATTGGTATTAGTATTAGTATTGGTATTGGTATTGGTATTGGTATTGGTATTGGTATTGGTATTGGTATTGGTATTGGTATTGGTATTGGTATTGGTATTGGTATTGGTATTGGTATTGGTATTGGTATTGGTATTGGTATTGGTATTGGTATTGGTATTGGTATTGGTATTGGTATTGGTATTGGTATTGGTATTGGTATTGGTATTGGTATTGGTATTGGTATTGGTATTGGTATTGGTATTGGTATTGGTATTGGTATTGGTATTGGTATTGGTATTGGTATTGGTATTGGTATTGGTATTGGTATTGGTATTGGTATTGGTATTGGTATTGGTATTGGTATTGGTATTGGTATTGGTATTGGTATTGGTATTGGTATTGGTATTGGTATTGGTATTGGTATTGGTATTGGTATTGGTATTGGTATTGGTATTGGTATTGGTATTGGTATTGGTATTGGTATTGGTATTGGTATTGGTATTGGTATTGGTATTGGTATTGGTATTGGTATTGGTATTGGTATTGGTATTGGTATTGGTATTGGTATTGGTATTGGTATTGGTATTGGTATTGGTATTGGTATTGGTATTGGTATTGGTATTGGTATTGGTATTGGTATTGGTATTGGTATTGGTATTGGTATTGGTATTGGTATTGGTATTGGTATTGGTATTGGTATTGGTATTGGTATTGGTATTGGTATTAGTAGGAGTAGGAGTATTAGTGTTAGATCCACAATAGGTAGAACACCCTCTACCTATAGATACAATATGGAGCCTACGATGTCCGATTCTAATAGTGTCGACTACAAATGCCGTATCACGGCATGTGATCGTTGACAACTCGTGAATCCGAGGCCCTTTTTGCACATGCCAGAACAATACTTCCATTGTTCTGGTGGAGAGTTTTTCGGTCACACGTTTCTCTCAAAGTTATATAAGCCACTCCGGTTCCTCTCCTTGAGGAACCATCAACGAATACAAGTTTAGGCATAAATGTATTAAAGAACATAACATTATCTACTTAATTACTAGTACTTAGTATAGTACTTTGTGTTGACCATCCACTCCATGTATGGGAACCTGAGGATCACACGAATACATACTACTAACCACTGAACCCTCCAAACACTGAACCCTCCAAACACTGAACCCCCAAAAAAATCTATATAATGTACCGTTATTGATATCTTGATTAGACAGAATAATAGCTAAGAATGCTTCCCATGTTAAACATGCTCTGAGCTCGTGTTGAAGAGGAAAATGAAGATCATGGTTTTCTATTTTGCTTGAAGAAACATTTGAGAGAGTTCATATACCACCCGTAATATATAACTGAGATGTTAAGCATCATGGAACAAACCTTGGTATATTGTTGAAAGACGGTAATAAGCACCTGTTCTTCATATGCACCTGAGGTTACTACTACCCGGTGCTGTGAAGGTAGACCTCCCACATATATAAGGGTTCTAGACCATATACATCTTTTAAGTAATTCAAGCAAATATAATCTGTCTGGGGCATACCAAGATGCCCCGTAAAGCCAGACCCACCAGATCTCCTCATACTGACAATGAGACTCTGCCTATATCTGAAGCGAACACTCTACCTCAAGTGTTTATATATCTTGATGTGACTATGGGACTATGGGACTATGGGACTATGGGACTATGGGACTATGGGACTATGGGACTATGGTACTATGAAACTATGAGTACAGTGTCCTTCAGTCAATGTTCGCTGGACATTATACCAAGTGGTTAATCTATATATATATATATATGTTGATCCTGCATATAATGGTGTGCCTTGTTGTTCTGTAACTTGTTGTTCTAGACTATAATACGGTTCTACCCTTTGAATCCCTATATCAATCGTTTCTTATGTGCAATTCTTAATTACTACTATGGAATAATAAATATACTTGTAATCAACTCCTTTAAAGTTCCTTTGGGACTGCTTGGATGAGGTCATGTGACTGACCCGCATAAAGTCATCGTCGAGCAGGTAGAGGACTATAAACTGGAGCGTAAGCTCTGATTCACCAAAGTCATTGAATACAACGGAATCAATCCCAAAGATTAAAAATAGTATCAATAACATGACTAGTACTATGTGAACTACACTTAGTGATATAGATAACGTGACTTGACCCTTCTTGAAGTCACACTTGACTAAGAAACAAATCTCACTTCCGAAGTACCAATCTATGGTCCTGGAAGCTTTCCAACAACAAGTTATGAGCCCTGGAGCAAAGGATGTGGATCTTAGTCTTCCCTTTGTGCTAACTGAAAAAGCTGACGCTCCAATTTTCATGAAGGAATTCATGAGTGGAAATTGTTGACAGTGGAAGGGTCCGAGTACGTGGTGGTGTTCACCGAGGGACACGCTCAAGCCTATCAATTTATTAAGGATAAGCCAAGTTATGTGCCCCTAAATGAAGAGACTGTGATCCGGCGGTATCTCTATATCATTGAAGATAGGATTATTGACATGTTTAAGCAACATGTGTCAGAAAGCATGGCCCAGACTGGGATTTGGAGAGCACTTATAGACTTAGAACACATTAAGCAATGTTTTGAATCATGGCAGCCAAGTGAAACTAATTGGGAACCTTATGTTAGGATAGCCGAACGATTGGTCAGGCTTCAAAACTCTTTAAGAAAAGAAATAAAGTTCCAAGAGTTTGAAGTACTCAGAGAAGTTGTGTTCTTCAAGGTACTCCTTCAAGAGGGATTTACTCCTAAAGAAATCATAAAGGCGTTCACTGTAGAGTTGAGAGATGGAGTAATTGAACTTCCTAAACCTGACTGGACTGAGTATGAGTGGCAACAGCGGTTGGAAAGTGTCCGATGCAAAATTGAACTGACCAAGGAAAAGGTCATTGGTCATGTTAGTCAGAGATGGTCCAAAAACAAAGTTGGCTCGAACAAATTCAAATCCAAGAATCAACCTAAGGTGACAATGTTACAACTGTGGTCGAAAGGGACATTATCATGCAACATGCAGGAATCCAAAGAAAGAAGACGGAGCTTATCTATCGAAAGAAGTGACTCACAATCCGTATTTTTTACCACGTGAAGTGGAATTTGTATGGGATTCTGGAAGTGATGTGACCATTGTTAACCAGCTAGAACTTTTTCAAACATTCCAAAAAGGAACTTTTAAGTTTAAGGTGGCAGATTCGTCATATATAACAGCAGATGGGATTGGAACAATACTTATTCACTTTGGCAAAGAGAAGAGAAGAGTTATGTTAAACAGGGTCTATTATGTGCTGTCTGCAGGACACAACTTGTTTTCGCCAAAAGCTTCGGCAGAAGATGTTCATACGGATTCAGAGAATGGGTCAAAGAACGGATCAAAGAACGGATTAAAGAACGGATTAAAGAACGGATTAGTTTGATCTCAAAAGGATGGCTATGAAGTGATTGGTGGATCGTTAGAACGGGAGAAGAATTACTTGTTTACGTTGACGGTGCTGGTTCCTGGTGTTCAAGGCATGGTAGACGATATCAGAGAAGTGAGTTCTCGGATAGATTTGGAGAGTATTTCTTCAAGAAAGTCAAAGTTGCTCGCAAAGGAAAGTCATATTCCGTTCAAGGAACTTGTGATGAAGAGCAAATAATCTTGAATAGACGGCTAGTGGAATAAGTAATTGGTGACACCCTCGGAATGGTCACGTGACTATTCCATGGCCTTCCTGTAATCGCCCACACGTTCAACCCTAGAGGTTCCCATGAACATATATTTATCTTTCACCTCGAATAAACCCACGCCTTAAAGAAAATATTAAAAAATATTTTTGGCGGACACGATGAAATGACCTAAGTCAATAGGTCGGAACTGGATATAAGGCCCGGATTTGAGTCTTCCGGCCTTGGAGTTGCCTATTTTAGAATAAAGATTTGAGCAAGGTCACGTGAGATGCACGTGAGATGCACGTGCCCACATTAAATTTACCCTAACAGGCCACCCACTCTAGCTATACCTATAAAAACCAAATATGTTTTTTTCTGCAATTCCGAAAAATACAAAAACGGTTTTAAATTGAAAAAATATTTTTTATTGTGGAGGATAAAACGACCTAAGTCAATAGGTCGGAACTGGATATAAGCCCCGGAAATAGCGTGGGTACTGTACATAAGCCCCGGAAAATATCCCCATGGTCACGTGATAATGCCCTCTTTCACCACCACCATTTCCATGCCAACTAAGGGCTACAAAGATCCTTCAAAATAACTTTATTATATATCGTCTAGACGCAGGATGAACTTAGAGTATGCCGGCCCAAAGCGAGAAAAAGGCTGGAACATTGGAACCCAGGATTTAAATTCGGCCACGGTGGCCAAAACGTCTTGCTTGGATTCATCCAGCTCACGTGACTTGGCCCGAAGTGTCTCATGTAGCCCTTGTAAAGCCTCAGCAAATTGTCGGTCCGTCACAGTATCTCCTCCCACCATCTGGCGAGTTTTCTGAAGACACTCACATACACTGAGGATATTGGCCTTGATTGTCTTGAGCTGAATAAGCGAGTGCACGTGATCGTTTTCCTGAAGAGGCAAGCCTTGACGAACCAGGTTCAAGTCTCCCAGCAACGTATCCACGGAATTTCGGAGAGCATCCACATAATATTGTAAGCGACTATGAGTAAGGCCGGAGTCACGTGACGCGGCATCAGAGTGGCCCATGGAGCCCGAAATTCGTTTGAGTTGAGCCGTTTTTTCCGCCAATTCTCGAAGCATCTCATTGGTATTATACTCCAAATGTGTTATGAGATCCTGTGACTTGCTATTGATGTTGGCGAGGTTGGTGGAGGAGTACTTGTTCAGGTCGAGGCCGATTATGGAGGAGTGAAGGGCGTTGACGTAGTTTTCGGGGCTGAAATTTTCCTGGAAGAACATGCTTATCACATCTTTTTGATCTGTTCCAATCTGGCCAGAATCTCCAGTTTCAGCATCCGGTGCTGAGGAGTGTGGGGTCTCAAGAGCCATAATACGGTGGAATTATTCGAGGTGAGGGAACCTTATAGTACGCACATCCGTACATCCCCCTATAGAAAGGGAAAGACAATGACTGACACATATATAAGTATACGTAGTATTTGGTTGATGATATACATAAAATATAATGAATGGTAGATATATGGAAATCTATTAGTCGGATTCAATATACCAGTTGTAGTTGTAAATGTGGTGTGAAATTGGATATGTTATGGGAATTTTTGCAATGGTTGCGAGCCCTGTTCTAACATTAACTCAAAAGTTCTGTATCACTCTGTACATTTCACACTCTCTTCATTCGCGCAGTCAGTCAGTCTGTCTGTCTGTCACTCAGTCTGTCTGTCTGTCGGTCTGTCTGTCTGTCGGTCAGTAGAGTAGTAGTAGTCTGTCAGTCAGTCAGTAGCAGAGTAGTAGTAGTAGTCTGTCAGTAGTAGTGGTAGTAATAATAGTCAGTCAGTAGTAGTAGTAGTAGTAGTAATAGTAGTAGTACTAGTAATAGTAGTAGTACTAGTAATAGTAGTAGTACTAGTAATAGTAGTAGTAGTAGTAGTAGTAGTAGTAGTAGTAGTAGTAGTAGTAATAGTAGTAGTAGTAATAGTAGTAGTAATAGTAGTAGTAGTAATAGTAGTAGTAGAGTTTCAAACCACACTAGCAAAATTAAACAAACCAATGATTTAAAAAGTCTCGTACTCTTTCGTACAAACTTTCAAAAACAAAATGACATAATGTTTTTCACATCAACTTTCATTCATTGAAGACAATCATTGAAGACATTCATTGAAGACATTCATTGAAGACATTCCTTGAAGACATTCATTGAAGACATTCCTTGAAGACATTCATTGAAGACACTCATTGAAAAATTCAATATTTTGATAATCTTAAACCCGGAGGATTGTCTCATATTACAATTTACTCACTACATTTGGGAGTCTTGCAGTACCGATGCAAACAAGAGTCAAAAAGGGAACGGAACATGAACTGGTATCCTTGTTTGGGGGGTTATGGGTATTGGTTTGTTTAGTTTTGCTGGTGTAGTTTGAATTGTTTTGCAGAACTGGTTTGAACTATTCTGTCTTCTTGGTTCGAACAAACTTGTCTCGCTAGTTTGAATGGTTTTGAAAAACACTGTATCACTCCATCATTCTGTATGACGTTGATTTGATTCCAGAATCTGAACAAGTCATATACTCAAAGATGATATAATAGACTAGTGATTGAGATCCATATAATCATACTCTATCCTACCCTGATCTATATCTGATTTACCATACTACTCCACTGTATTACTTACTACTGTACTCATGTATTACTTACTACTGTACTACTGTACTCATGTATTACTTACTACTGTACTACTTACTACTTACTACTTACTAATGTACTAATGTACCAATTTACTACTGTACTACTA
>NLAW01001818.1:0-13482 GCA_002370915.1 Metschnikowia lochheadii | reverse complement strand
ATTGAGTTGATAAGAGTACTGAGTATAACTTAGATACATAATCGTTCCAGTCTATGCGTTAGTAGATGACAAAGCACAACAGTTTCAACCCACACTAGCAAAATTCAACAACCCAATAGTTCGACAAATTACTGTTTTTAATACTTAATGAAGATTTCACATAAACAGTTTATTTCAAATCCTTAATCTTTGATCCTTAACAATATTTAAGTCGTAAGTAAGAAATACTTTTAATTATTGGTCTGCTTAATTTTGCTAGTCTGGTTTGAAACATATTGCTGCCTTTTTGAATACTATTCAAACTAGCAAGACAAAATGTTTCGAACCACACTAGCAAAATTAAACCAACCAATAATTCAAAATGTTTCGTACCCCTCCGCAAAGTTTTTTCAAACCAAATGGCATAATGTTTCACACCAACCTTCATAAAAATTTAATATTCTGAAACCTTAAATCTGGACGATTGCCCCATATGTACTACATTTGGGAGGTTGTAGTACAAATCAAGGGTCAAACCGGAACGGAACAGGAACTAGGTACCTTTTTGGAGTTATGAGTATTGGTTTGTTTAATTTGGCTATTGTGGTTTGAACCATTTTGATGCACTGGTTTGAATAGTCTTGAAAGACACTGTAAGAGAGAGAGAGAGAGAGAGAGAGAGGGGGTTAGCAAGTGATAGTTGTTGGAAATGCAAGATGCGTTAAGTAGTGAGTGCACGCAAGACGGTACAGGCAGTACACGGCATTTGCAGGAAGCCCAGCATTACAGCCGGACCTTGTCGTCAGGAGGAATCAGGTTTGTCCTAGAGACGACGTATTATAAACAAGACCGGTGCAGGAAGAAGGATTCCAGAATGGAAAAGTATATATAGAGGAGAGCCCGCTCTTGCTACGGTTGGTTGAACGGTATCATCATTGACCACAATACTAAAGACCTTCTAGTATACATCAGTAACTCATCTCAACACTCTAAGGAAACAACTATGACTACGACTGCTCTGTATCTCTTGGAGTTATTAGCCCACAACGATGTAACTGTTCCTGATTATGACACCGTCCTTGGTAAGTCTCAACAACAGTCTCACGTGTATCGTCACGCGCAGATCATGCGTACCTCCAAAAATCTAAAACCTCTACCACCACCAAGTGCTATATCTCCACCACCACCAATTACTCCGCCACCACATATTTCACCACCACATATATCACCACCAATTTCTCCGCCACCACATATTTCACCACCACATATTTCACCACCACATATATCACCAGCAATTACTCCACCAGCAATTCCTCCACCAGCAATTACTCCACCAGCAATTCCTCCACCAGCAATTACTCCACCAGCAATTCCTCCACCACATACTTCATCAAAAGTCTCACTTCGTGCTAGTTCTTCTTGACTTTGTATATGGCGTCTCCCATTTTCATCTCTAACCCCCCGCCGGGGTTCTCAGTGATGGCAGTGCTTCGAGGAATGCAGTTGGCGCTCTTGGGCTCATATCGACTGTTGCAGAACCCAGTGCTTTTCCAATCTACATATTATGCTCGGGCGTTGACGGCAATCAAATATTCTATTTTCATTCAACTTATGCTTTGGGCTCCAGTGGTGATACTTCGCGTGGCTGCCAATTTCGTTGGACTCTTTTGGAATTCACTGCTTGTGGATTCACTGGCTTCATGGCTAAGGGATTTCCAATTTGGCGTACTCAATTTGGGGGTCTTTTTCACTTCCATTTCTCGCCATTTTAGCCCCCAATTGGATGATCTCTTCTTACTGAGCTTGAAATTCATCGATACATTATATCTCTCGAAACACCCTGACCTCCTGGGCCGCCACCAGTACCATGATAACTTGGTGGAACTTACACTGGACTCGCCATTACCTTCGGAAAAGAGTTTTTTTAGTTTGGACACTTGGAAATCAAAGTATTATTCTTCCCAAGACTTCTCAACGTTTGTGGGACGCCATTGCTATAAAATGTCCTTTAATGTGGCTGTATTCTTATTAGCAAAATTACCTTATGTGGGTCATGTGATCTTGGGTTTAATCTCTTTCTACAATCTTAATGACAAAATCGGCACCGATAGAGCCGTCTTCATGTTTCTTGTGTTGCAGGCAATTCCTCGTGATTATGCAGTGGTGTTTCTTACCACCTATTATGGCCTGCGTTCTATGGTGCATGATCTTTTGCTACCGTATTTCTCCCGGGTGCGTTTTACTCACCGGGAAAAGGAGCAGTGGATCAAGGCCCGCGAAGGCCTTTTGTTTGGCTTTGGATTTCTGTTCTTCTTCCTAATCCGGTCCCTTCCTTGGATCGGTCTCCTCATCTATGGCTTTGCTGAGACTTCGCTGGCTTACTTGATCACCAAAGTATCCGACCCTCCACCTTGTGCTCCCAGTAAACTTATCCACTGGAACCCGACACAATTGGTGTGGAATAAGGAAAAGGAGCAGAGTGTTTTGCAGGGCAAGTTTGCTTCTTCTGATGAAGGGTTTTCTCCCATCCCTGGCTCCTTCATCTTCCATTCCTAGCCACCACTATCAAATTTAGACAAACCTCAATCTAGAGCAAGCATCATCTAGACATACCATGATCTAGATACATCATCATCTAACCATGATCTCCATACATCATCATCTAGAACGACCATCATCTAGACATACCATGATCTAGAACAACCATGATCTCGATACATCATCATCTAGAACGACCATCATCTAGACATACCATGATCTAGAACAACCATCATCTAGATAAATCATGATCTAGAACAACCATTATCTAGATACACCATCATCTAGAACAACCATGATCTAAAGCGACCATCATCTAGAGCAATCATGAACAACCATTATATCTCCCAAGTCACCTGACTCATCGCTAGACCAATACATCTTAACTCCTTTAAACTCATTTCTTAAGCTCAAATATTCGGGTTCCAACACCTTAACTCCTTTAAACTCCCTTCTTGAGCTTGAATGTTCGGGTTCCAGTGTAAATACAGTAATCCAACTCACTGCATATAGTCTGGGCAAGGTATGAATCGCCAACGTACTCCGTCAAATAATTATGAGTCCCCAATTCGTTGGTTTTATTGGTCAATCCCAAAATCGGGAGAAGCGTAGCAGAACACCGAGGCCATGTATGGTCTGTTGTGGACCGGATAACCTCCAAAAAGTCCTGTTCCATGGCCTGGTCCCGGGAAACCTCGAATTTCTCCGTACAAAGTTCCCCTGAAACCGTCAAAACAACCGAAGGAACAATAGCGACTGTATATACGGTGGCCACGAGCTTCTGGTACGTGTTGAGGATAAACTTGTCGAAATCCGAGGTGAAAAAACCATCTTGTTGCGTTTGCGCCCATGATAAAAGCACATGTGCCAAATGAGACCGGATTTTCTGAGTGATTGTGTTTTGCTCCCTCTCAAGTTCAACAATAAAATGACTTGGTCCGCTTCCACTTGCCGTTTTCGTGGGTTCTTTGCTCTGCACTGCATACAAGGTCCGGACGATTGTATGATTCAACACATAAAGTCTTTGCAACTCGTTGATCCCCAGATTATGTTTGAAATTGACTGCCAAAGTTTCCGTTAAAGACAGACACGGAGTAAATGAGATTTCCACGGAATTGGGGTCTTGAAATTGGGCACTTTTCCAGAGATTAAGCCTTAACCCAAAAGTTTCAATGACTTCAACATCATTTTCACAGAGTTTCTTATCAAAAAAAGGAATTTGGCTTTTTGTTTCGAGTAAAAACAATAAAATCTGCGATATCGTCTCTGTATCATCATTTTCAGGGCCTTTTTCGCCATCAATAGGCACAAAACTGATAGAATACTCTTTCTTGGATTTGATCACGTGGCTGATGACGTTCCGGGGTGCCAAACTGTATACAACAACCAAGTATCCTGCCCATAGCGTTGTTCCATGCACTGTAAGGTTCCCCAGAGCGGAGTTATCCAAATATGGAGCAAACTCCAGCCAGGGTGCACGGGCCTGTTCCTTGGCTAAAACTCCCAGGTAACGGTTCAAAGTTTGCTTGGAAAAAGCATCCAAAATAGGGCATTTGGGGGAAATGGTGAGTTGGCACGAGTCCCAATCGTAATTGGCCACTCCAAACCGGCTATTTTCAAACAGCAAGTAAACCAAAAAACCTTCCTGGGTTTGAACAATAGGAAGGCCACATAGAACGGAATTATATGGCAATTTCGCTGAAGCAGGGGCGTCGGGTCCGATCACGTGCATATATGCAGTATCCGTCACCACAAGCACATTTCCAAACGGCACGAGATTCGATATCAAAAACCGAGAAGCTTCTTTGATATTAACAGGTCCTGAAGTAGATATAGAACCCATTTCAAGCCCTAAATCATACCGGTATACGGAATTATCGTTGAGCACATAATAGAGGGCACCCGTACACCAGGCCAGTAATACCACAAGGCCACCAGTTTTAAACCGGTGCAATTGAGGTAAATCCGGAGCCACTTGATGAATAGAAATATCCCCCGACTCATGAGCTAAAAAAAGTACCAAATCTTGGCCAAATACCCCAAACGAAAAGTCCGTAAGCCTTAACTCCGAGAAATGAGTCCCCGACACAATGATATCTCCGTCCGTAGTCAACCGGTCCCCAGATAAGCATAATTGGTCCAACAAAGACGTAAATGTACGGAATTTCACGGAGTAGCTCGACGAATCAAGTGTTTCTCGTTGTAACACCATCACTTCTCCTGTATTTAACAATACCCCAAGGTAACAGTCTCGACTGGCCAGTTGCACCGGCAGCCACTTATGGGAGACGATCAACGGCTCCTGGATGCGGCCAAAATTGAACCGGTTCTCCTTATCCTCAATATAAAGCCTCAGGAAGAACTGAAACCCTAGCAGCTCGAGATTTTCGGTCTGGAAGATGGAGGTGCATGAGAAAATGGATGACGATACGAACTCATCATTTTCCGTGTATTTTAATGAGTTTCCCATCTTCTGATTCGCTTTTTGTTGGTCCTCTTTTTGATATTGAATTTCCATCTGATTCTCTTCACTTTCCCGAGTTTCCGGGTCTAATCCTTGGCTTCTAGGCGTAATTTGAGGCGTAATTTGAGGCGTATTTTCTGCTGTTTGAGACTCATTTTCATTAGGGTCGACTTCAGTCGCTTCAGGTTGGTTTAGTGTAGGTATTATTGGGTGTATAGTGATTTCTGACCCGTTTAAAACGTTTCCGGGTTCAGATTTGGGGGTTTCTGCGTCGGCGGCTCCGTTTTCGGGCTGTATACCCGAAACAGGTTCTAATTTCACCAGATTCGACTCGGATTCAGTTGTTTCTGACTCGATTTTCACCGGAATAGATTGATTGGATCCGCCTTTCTTGGGAGTTTCAACCACCATGGCGCCCTGCTTGCCCTTGGTCGAAATGCATTGATGTAGGAACGGAAGCCTCGGTTCTATTAGTACCAAATGGTCGGAGTTGTTTATGGCCATTTGGGCATTGGCAGACCGTTGTACGGGCTGAAGGATGCTGTTGCCGATGGCTGACCGCAGCACGGAGATCGGTGTGATCATATTGGGTTGTTCGGGGTAGAAGGTGTAGTATTTATGTGTTTTGGATCTAAAGCCGATGATATGTCCGGCCTTTACTTTTCCCTTAGCGCGCGTAGACGAGATTCTTGCGCGGGATCGTCGAACCCGGGACCTCGCGATTATGAAGGACTTAGTGTTCGTTTCCACTGCGCCAAAAGCGATTTTCCGCCATTTTGCAAAATTAAAACTGACATAGTAACCGGCCGGATCAGCTTACGTTAGAAAAGAGCAAAAGGTCAGGTATATAAGTACCAGGCCAAGATAAATCTACTAGTGTTCGTTTTCGAATATATTATAGTTATGGACTCGTCTATAATTTCGTGCATGCCTAAAATTCTAGCATGTATGGAGTGGGTCTACTCCAGTATTTTCCAATACCCTAGTCCCAGTGACAGTCTCAATACCGTAGTCGTAGTCATAAGAAGCCTCAATGACTAGATCACCAAAGGAGGAAGGAATTCCAAAAAAAAAAAAGAAGTATGGGAAAGAATTCGGACCTGCATATACCCCCACACACCCACTTCATCCAACAACTATGCAGTGGTGGAGAGTTGCACATCAACTTCCCTCTTGGGTCTTCCCCTCTTTTTCTTCTGTACCTTACCGGAATCCAGAGCCAATGTCTCCTTTTTCTTCCCCTTCATGGTACCACTTACCCGGATACCCTTAATGGTAATTCCGGTTTGCTCAACGGGGAACTTTCTGGGCCGGCCACGACGATCTTTCAGCTCCAACAATTGCTTCAACGCCTGGTCATTCATAATATCCAATTTAGTATGTTTGGAAAACGCAGGGTCCTTGGGGTCAGCACTGTCCATGGCTTGCTTCAAGATCTTATTGAGTTTCTTAAAGTTTTCATGCGACAGATCAATGTACTGATTTGTGGAAGGGTCCAAGATCAATTTCTTGGGCCGGCCACGTTTTTTCTTCAGCCCATCTTCCATAGATGAAGGAAGCAACTTGGAGGCAATTCGTAGCGCATTTTGCTTGGATAAATCTGCTTCTCCTCGGAAAGGTTGGCCTGAATGGACTCCGTTGGGGGTATTTCTTTGCATTTGCATTGTAGCTTGAAGGGCAGACTGCATACTGAGCCCATTGCCTCCAGCTCCAACTCCTCCAGCACCAGTACCTCCAGCTCCACCAACTCCTCCAACACTTCCAACTCCTCCAGCTCCAGTACCTCCAGCTCCACCAACTCCTCCAACACTTCCAACTCCTGCACCAGTACCTCCAGCTCCACCAACACCAACACCTCCAACTCCAGCACCAGGACCTCCAGTTCCAGTTCGAGCACCAGGACCTCCACCAGCACCAGCACCTGGACCTCCAGCACCAGCACCTGCGTGTAACACATTCCCCATAACTCCGTTCCCAACTGAATATCCATGGGGTGTCATTTTAAAATGCAGATGAAGTTGACTTTGATGAAGACCCACTTGATGATTCAGTTGAAGATTTTGTTGTTGAAGACTCAGTTGTAAGTTTTGCTGTAAATTCTGCAGTTGCAAACTGTGTTGTTGTAAATTCTGTTGCTGTAAGTTTTGCAGTCCAAAATTCAGTTGTAAATTCAGTTGTAGACTGTGCAGTTGAAGACTCAGCGGTTGCAAAGTCTGTTGTGAATGTACAGATTGTTGATGTCCATTCTGAAGCTGTTGCCTTTGTTGCTGATTCTGATTCTGCTGTTGCTGATGGTGTTGTTGTTGTTGTTGCTGCAGACTTTGTTGATGTTGATTTTGTTGATGTTGTTGTTGATGTTGTTGTTGGTGCTGTTGCTGTTGTTGTTGATGTTGCTGTTGTTGCTGTAAAAGACGTTGGTGGTGTGGGTGGTGAGGTTGATGAAGCAGTTGATCCTGTACCAGGCCCAAGGTACTATGGAGCTGGTGTGGGCTCAGCAGGTGCCTTTTCAGGCCATTCAGAACCTGGGACATGCGGATATTATCCAGGAAATGACGAGGTTCATCATGGAATTCATAGCTCGACTTCAGATGGTCATATTGTTGATAAACATGTTGAGGAAGCTGCAGATGTTGAGCCATTTGTTGATGCTGGGCCATTTGTTGGTGTTGGCCTGCATACTGCGCCTGGCCTCCATGAAGTGACATGGTAAGTGGAGATGGAGCAATCATTGAATTTCCATTATTGGCCATCACACGTGATGCCAAAGAACTAAGTGGAGGCGAAGGTGTGCCGATGTTATATGCCGCCGGGGCAGGTGTACCCAGGGGGGTTTGTCCATACATTTGTAAAGAGTATGGTTTGGATTTGGATTCGTCGAAGCCATCCAAATGACTCATTTTCAGAAAATTATAAGGGACGTTCATAATGATTGTTGCACTGATGTTTCACTGATGTTTCACTTATGTTTCACTTATGTTTCACTTATGTTTCACTGATGTTTCACTGATGTTTCACTGATATTTCAGAAATTCACTATTACACTCACTGACGATTCACTGATGTTTGACTAGTGTTTCACGCGTGTTTCACGGGCGTTTCAGATGTTCACTGATGACTTGTGATTCAGATTTAGACGTGTTCAGATATCTTTCAACTGTTTCAGCGGTGTTTCAGTCGTGTTTCACTGTTGATTCACTGGTCAAATGGTCAGATGTCCAGCTAAGATGATCGAGTTGATGTTCAAGTTGATGTTCAAGTTGATGTTCGAGTTGATGTTCGATTTGATGATCGAGATGATGATCGAGTTGATGTTCAAGTTGATGTTCAAGTTGATGATCGAGATGATGATCGAGATGATGATCGAGATGATGTTTTTCTAGGAACACTTGGGTTGGACGTATATGATCTGTTTCAGGTATGATTCAGGAGTGTTTCAGACGATTCACAGTTCCAAATTCACAGTTCCAAAGTCTTCCAGGTTACTTCCAGATTCACGGTGGCTCTCTTTAGCACTGATCTCAAGGGTTCAGCCGTGGCACACGCTAAAAGGCTGACTCAGAAACAACAGAACCAAAAAAGGAAACCGACAGGAGATGAGCCGTGGGTTAAGGTTAACAAATAAAAAGAAAAAAAAAAACACAGACGTCTGCAAGGACAAAAAGGCTTAAAGTCAAAAAAAAACTTCCTATAGAAACAAACGTGCAAACTGACAAACCGATATTAAGCAGAGGGAAGACAGAAGCGAAAATAGCCAAAAAAAAAAAAACAAAAAAAAACAAAAAAAAACAAAAGCGAGGAAAAAAAAACAAAAAAAGGCGGAAAAAATGGGAAAAAAAGAGAAAAAAAAAAAACAAAAAAAAACAAAAAAAAACAAAAGCGAGGAAAAAAAAACAAAAAAAGGCGGAAAAAAAAAAAAACGGCCCTGCGAGAAAAAAAATGGCAGAAAACATGGGAAAAAATGGGAAAAAATGGGAAAAAAAGAGAAAAAAAATGGGAAAAAATGGGAAAAAAAAAGGGAAAAAAAGGGAAAAAAAGGGAAAAAAAAAGGGAAAAAAAGGGAAAATAAGGGAAAAAGGGAAAAAAAATTGGACAAAAAAATGGACAAAAGAAAAAATGGACAAATAAATGGATAAAAAAGTGAACAAAAAAATGGACAAATAAAAAGAGAAAAAAGAGGGAACAAGGGAAAAATGAACAAAAAATGGACCACAAAATGAACAAAAAAAAAAAAAAGAAGTAGCGCGCAAAGTCTCTCATGAGTCTCCAAAAAACCACCAAAAAACCACCAAAAAGCCTCACCAAAAAGTCTCACCAAAAAATCTTCGTCTCGCAACCCTCGCTCCCGCGTCATGTGGTATTGGCTGCAAGGTCTATTTCCACCCCACTTTAATTGTCCAAGCAATGTCTGTAATTTTTACAACATCACCCATAAGAAATCTGGAAATCGTGGTGATACAGTATATTCTAGGATGGTACAGTATATTGTAGTGGTACAGTATATTGTAGTGGTACAGTATATTCTAGTGGTACAGTATATTCTAGTGGTACAGTATATTCTGGTATGATAGAGTAGATCTTAGTATGGTATAGTAGTTCTTAGTATGGTATAGTGCATTGTAGTGGTACATTATATTGTAGTAGTACATTATATGCTAGTGGTACAGTGTTTCTATTATGGCACAGTAGTTTCTATTATGGCACAGTAGTTTCTATTATGGTACGGTATATTGTAGTGGTACAGTATATTCTAGTGGTACATTGTATTCTAGTGGTACATTGTATTCTAGTGGTACAGTGTTTTCTAGTGGTACATTATAATTTAGTAGTACATTATATGCTAGTGGTACAGTATATTGTAGTGGTACAGTGTTTCTATTATGGTACAGTAGTTTCTATTATGGTACGGTATATTGTAGTGGTACATTGTATTCTAGTGGTACAGTATATTCGACTGGTACAGCACTTACAAGTAGGGCACTTCAATATCAATGGACAATCAATCATAATAACACATTGACTCAGTGATGATAAAAGTGACTCACCAGACACTCAACACTCGACAAACACTCAGGATAGTAATATCAGAGACAGTATATTGGCAGGAACAATCAGACCCTCAATCTATAATGACACATTAAGAGTCACACTGATCAAACTCTTGCGATAGTGAGATATAGAATTCCATCACACGCTATAGTGATTCACTGGAACAGGAGCGTCGGGCCAGACACTTAGCTTACAGATCAACCCTCGGTATAGTGGATACTGGGAGGTATTCAATCAACTCTCAGTATAGTAGATATTGGGAGCTACTTAATCAACTCTCAGTATAGTAGATATTGGGAGCTACTTAATCAACTCTCAGTATAGTCGATATTGGGAGGTACTTAACCAACACCCCCTATAGTAGATACTGGGAGGTATTGATCTTATCGCTACCAATACTCATCAGCCTCTGCATATTTGTAATTGATTTTTCCAAACAATACCATTCTCATATATACAGTTTTGTTCCAAACTATTCAAACCAATGGGAGAAAAACAGTTGGAACCAGAACTAGCAAAAATCAACCAAACCCATAATTCAAAAAAGTTTCGTACGCCCTTCACAGAGTCCTTCAAACCAAGAGGTGGAATGTTTCAAATCCCAACCCTCATAAACATTCAATATTCTGAAACCTTAAATCTTGGACGATCACCACATACTTACTACATTTGGGAGGTTGTAGTACCAATCAAGGATCAAAGCGGAACGGAACACCAACTAGGTACTTTGAGTTTGGGGTTATAATGTGTGTATTTGTGTGTATTTGTTTGTATGATTTTGCTCTTGTGGTTGGAATCATTCTGTCGTGCTGGTTTGAATCGTTCTGTCGTGCTGGTTCGAAACCTTCTGCCACTCTGGTTTGAATTTTCATTTTTGAAAACCACTGTAGTTATAATAATTAATAAAATCAGTAACGATGATTCTATAAAGGTTAAATCTTTAGATACACCTCCAATTTAGTATCCAATTCATGATCAACTGGATTCTTTGATGCAGAAGGTAATTCTAATATTACTCCAACTGTTAGATCCACAATACGCAGAACACTACTGTTATTTTCTTTCAATACTTTTATGCCTAAACTCTTATATTCGTTGATGGTTCCTAAAAAAGAAATCGGAGAGCTTCTTTTAGGATTTTGAAGAGAGAAAGTGGAACCAAAAGACTCTCCACCAGAACAACGGTAAGGATTGTTCTGGAATCATTATTCGAAAGGAGCCTCTGATTCATGAGTTATCACAACGACCAAATGCAGTGTCACAGCATTGGCATTTATACTACACACTACTAGAATCGGACATCGTAGACTCCATATTGTATCTATAAGTAGTGTTCTACCTATTGTGGATCTAACAAAGACTGTGTAAGAGTAATAAGACCAAAAAGAGTAATAAGGCTAATATGGCTAATACGTCTATATACCTGATATTACTGTAGTCATATACGGCTGTACTACTAAATAATATCATACTACCAGACAAGACTAATCAGAGTAATAAGACTAATGAGACTAAATAACTGGTATTACCATACTACTAAATGCTGTACTACTAGATACGAATATACTACTAGATACAGTAGATCCTACTAATTAAAGTCATAAGACTAATGAGACTTATTAGAGTAATAAGACTAATGAGACTTATTAGAGTAATAAGACTAATGAGACTTATTAGAGTAATAAGACTAATAAGACTAATAAGACTAATAAGACTAATAAGACTATATAAGACTAATAAGACTATATAGCTGGTACTGTTAGATCCACGATAGGTAGAACACTACCTATTGATGTATTATGGAGCCTACGATGTCCGATTCTGTCATTGTCTATTACAAATGCCGTGATACGGCATTTGCCCATTATGACAACTCGGGAGTCAGAGGCCTCTTTCGAACATTCCAGAACAATCCTTACCATTGTTCTGGTGGAGAGTGTTTCGGATCCACGTTTCTCTCAAAGGTATATAAGCCACTCCGATTCCTCTCTTTGAGGAACCACTTACGAATACAAGTCTAAGGCAATTGACGTTATAAAGAACATAACAACTAAGACTATAATAAGTATGACTATATGACTATGACTCTATGACTATATGACTATACTCGGACTATACTAACTATGACTAAACGGACAATATATACATACTGAATATGCCTATATGAACATACTGACTATGACTATACGACTACTAAGACTACTAAGACTAATACGAACTATACTAACTAAGACTATACTGACTCTGACTGTACTAACTATTACCATATATAGGCTATGACTATACTTGCAATACTGACTATGACTATACTGACTATGACTATGACTATACTGACTATGACTATACTGACTATGACTATACAACTGGTACTACTATACTACTTTAATGCTGTACTACTAGATTGTTATGTTCTTTAATACATTTATGCCTAAACTTGTATGAACTTGATTGTTGTGGAATATTCGAAAGAGGCCATCTATGCACGAAGTGCTCTGATGGCCAAAAGCCGTTTCACCATTGCAACAATATTCGGGCTGAGAGGCTTCATAATACCTTCATACGCAGCGCCCTGCCTATGGTGGCTCTAACAATATAACTACTATGACTATATGAATATATGACTATATGACTATATGACTATATGAGTATGACTATACTAACTGTAATAACTACTATATGACTACTAAGATTACTATAACTACTACGACTATAGTAAGTATGACTGCTATGACTATATTACTACCAAGACTACTAAGACTGCTATGACTATACTGACTATACTGACTATGACTATGACTATGACTATGACTATGACTATGACTATGGCTATGGCTATGACTATGACTATGACTATGACTATGACTATGACTATGACTATATGACTGGTGGAAGGTTTTGTATTAAGTAACACCTTTCCTTCTGTAATGGCCTTCTTATAGTGATCGGGCTCCTTGTGCCGGAATTCATCNTCTTATAGTGATCGGGCTCCTTGTGCCGGAATTCATCCGTGAAGATATCTATGAATGAACAGTCTCTTCAGCGGAGCTTACAGTATGTAAGGTATGTGAAGTAGTAGGGCAAAACTCACCGTCTTCGTAAGACAAGAGGTGTTCTTTGGTAGCCGCACCACGCAAAGTAGCGAAAGTTGGGTCTGGTCTTTCCGCATTCAACTTCTTGTTGATCAACTCATCCAACCAACCAATCCTAAGACTTCTAAGAATGATGAGTATATGACTAAAACTATACTAACCATTACTATATGACTATGACTATACTAACCATTCCTATATGACTTATGATTATATGACTATGACTATACTAAGCATTACTATATGACTATATGACTATACTAACCATTACTATATGACTATGACTATGACTATGCTAACCATTACCATATGACTTATGATTACATGACTATGACTATACTAACCATTCCTATATGACTGTATAAC
>NLAW01001815.1:0-12773 GCA_002370915.1 Metschnikowia lochheadii | reverse complement strand
GTTTCGTGGCGTAGGTCTGAATCGTTTTCTCGCGCTGATCTGAATCGTTTTGCCGCGCTGGTCTGAATCGATTCGAATAACACTGTACTCCCTAACGTTTCCAACCCTGAATGGCATTTTCTTTTCTGGCAATGATAAGCACATGCTTATCTCTTATTACGACCAATGAGATTTATTAGTAGTAGCTCTCACCTCACCTATCACGTCAAACATTAAAACCTACTATTATGCAGTCATGCAATTATTAATTCTTATTAATTCTCCTCCTGAGGAATGAGACTACAGAGGGGCTGAAAGTGTTTTTAAGTCAAAATTGTGCCATTCTAAGTTTTTGCTAAAGATCCTATTCAATAAGTGAAATCCTTGCTTGCATTTAATCATGTATTACAATCTAAAGTGTGGTGTATAGAGGATAGAACAGAAGACAATATAGAGAATAGAATTGGAAAAAAGATTAATGAAGGATAAAATACCTTTAGACAATATAGTAACGGAAGATAGAGTAATAGGAGATAGAGTAGTTATGTAATGTGCATGATTTTTATGATTCATCGTGTTCATTTTTATAGACAGGATATTTTTGATTAGGTCTGTATAAAACTATAAACAGTGACAAATTGTTGTTTTCGGGGTTTGCATTTTCTGGTCCAGCGCTCCTGGTGGGGTACCTTAGAAACTAGGAGGGAAATTTTCTAGTGAAAAAACGCAACGAGGAATTTAGGCAAGGGACAATTTTGAAAACGATCGCTTCCAAAGGAGAAGTTAGAGAAGTATGGGAGACAGTTTACCGCAGAGAAGCCCAAGAATTTTGGAATCAGGTTAAGCAATATGAGAAGAATAGCTGATCACTTTTCTGATAATTATAGGCCTTGAGTACGAGATTCCCGGACTGCTTTCAATTTGGGCTTCAATCTGTGAAATCTGATCAATCTATTTTCTATCAACATATACACAACTATCTGAAACGTTTAAATCCAATGCCAATGTAGATGCTACGAGCTTTTATGCCTACCATGCACTCAGCATTTTAATTCTAGCTTCATCGTAGAAATAAGTAATGCTTCATCCCAATTCTAGATACAAATCAGGAAAGCAAAAGAAGAGAACATTAACTAATGTTTTCAGTAATTAGTCTTGATCAGGACGGTAATTGAGAGCGTCGTAAAAGTGCCATAGTTTTCGTCTCACTTAAATAAAAATCTCTTCATAATCTTGATATGTTTGAGCTTCAGAGTACAATCATCTAGTCTTACCCTCTAGAAAACTGTTCTTAGACTCTTGTATGTGCAGTAGTAGGCTTATCTATACACGCGGGTGTCGTGTATTACCCATCGAGCACCTAAAACTGTAGCTAAATTTTGGACCTAATACTTTTCCACCGAAATATGCCTGACCAATCTAAAGTTCCCTCGTCTAAATGAATTTTCCTTATTAAGTTTGTTCCCTTGGCTGGATTCGATTAAATCCGTACACGCCTATGGTTATTAACTGCAGACATTCCCTATATACATTCATATTCCCCATCCCATTCGATTTCCTTTTAAATATTCCTTTATTCCTGATTCAAAGCTTCTAGACCTACATCTAAGTTATTTTCTTTTTAAAAAAACACATATTTCTATAGTTGAGGCTCCAGTGGGTGCAATTTGCGCATCACACCCGTGCACCCTGACATAGAAAAAAATCTCATCTTTCAAGTCTCCATCTCATATTCACTATGTCTAGCGTAATTGGTATCACGTTCGGTAACACCTCGTCGTCCATCGCCGTCGCCAACCAAGATGGCAAGGTCGATGTCATCGCCAACCCCGACGGAGACAGAGCTATCCCCTCTGTTTTGTCGTATGTGGGAACCGATGAGTACCACGGTGCCCAAGCTGCAGCACAATTAGTGCGCAACCCCAAGAACACCATCATAAACTTCCGGGATTTTTTGGGCAAAAAGTTTGCTGATATCGATGCTTCCGTGGCCAGTGCAGGTGCCACGCCAGTGGAGACTCCTGATGGAGGAGTGGGCTACAACATTGTGCGTGAAGAAGGCCGCACCGAGCTCGTGAGCGTGGAGGAGGCTACCACGAGACATTTCAAGCAGTTGAAAACTGCTGCTCAGGACTATTTGGGAACCAAGGTGGAAAAGGCCGTTTTGGCTTTGCCCACGAATTTCTCCGAGCTCCAGAAGGAGGTTTTGGAGAAGGCAGTTGCAGATGCAGGACTCCAGGTGATCCAGACCATCAATGAGCCTTCCGCTGCGTTGTTGGCTCACTTGACTGCTTACAGTACCCGTGACCACGACTGCTTGCAAGACGATAAGATTTATGTCGTGGGAGACTTCGGTGGGATTCGGTCGGATGCTGCTGTGATTTCTGTGCGTGGAGGAATCATGACGATTTTGGCTACGGCGCACGAGAAATTCGGTGGCGAGCAATTGGACGATGCCATCTCCGAGCACTTCTGCAAGGAGTTTGAGAAAAAATACAAGGTGGACCCTCGCAAAAACGCACGGTCTATGGCCAAGTTGAAGGCCGAGGCCATTGTGGCCAAGAAGACCTTGTCCAATGTGCAGTCCTCCTCGTTTTCCATCGAGTCTTTGGCTGAAGGTTACGATTTCCTCTCCAACATCAATCGTTTGCGTTTTGAGTTGGCTGCCCGCAAGCCTTTGAGCGACATGACTGCTTTCATTGACAAGGCTTTGGCCAAAGCAGGTTTGGAAGCCTTGGACATCGACACGCTTCTTCTTGTAGGAGGATGTGCCAATGTGGTCAAGTTGGCCCAGAACTTCCAGTACGTGTTCCCTGAGACCACCAAGATTGTTGCGCCTTCCACAGACTCACGTGCTACCAACCCAGAGGAGTTGTCCACCAAGGGAGCAGCTTTGAAGGCTGCTCTTGTGGAGTCTTTTGACCATGACGAAATCAAGGAGTCGCTTTCGCCTGTGATTATCAACACCCAGCACCTCCAGAAGCCAATTGGTTTCAAGGATGCTGAAGGCTACTTCCACACCATCTTGGCTGCCCAGACCTCGTTCCCCATCAAGAGAACCGTGGAGGTGACCAACGGCAGCAGCCCAGATGTAGGCTTCGAGTTGTATGAAGGACAAAGAACCGTCAAGGAGACGGTAGTGGAGGCTCAACCAGACTCCGATGCTGAATCCGACGATTCTGATGAAGAACCCGAGGTCAAGCGTGAGGTCGTGTACAAGCCAGGCGAGTTGTTGGCCAAGTTGGCCATGACCGGATTGGAGCCCAACTCCAAAATTGAGATTCTCTTGAACATCACCCAAAACGGTACCTTGCACTTGGCCAGTAGAGAGATGAAGCGTGGCTCTACCGTGGTCAAAGGCGAGATTTCCAAGTAGACTTGACTTCATAGAAGTAGATAATCTCTGATACAAGGTGTAGCTAATCATTGATACTGGTGTTTTGATATCTTATCTTGAATTGTAGAATAGACGCTCTGGGATACATTTTAGAATAATCAAAGGTTAATACTGCGATACTAGTCAAGGAAATTAACTTATATCACTTTAGAGAAGATTGTAAGATTAAACTCTTTTTAACTATTTGAATATTTGCATTTTATAACTCATTCGGTTATTAAGGTTCTAAGTTGGTCTAAAACCTACAACCCACGATTAAGGCTTTGCTTATGTAGCATAATTGACTATACAGATAAAAGCCAAGATGTTGGATCCACTTTACGTAGTGAGAGGAGAATCCGGAACCTAGTATTACTGATACTACTGCTACTGCTATCACTTCACTACCACAATAGCAGACTGCAAAACTACTGTAATACCACCCTATGCTTTTCAACGTTTGAGATTATGAAAACCTTCCCAGAATCCCCAGATTTGAGGATAACATTAATTACATCCCGGCCCCCTGAATCACAAACCAAACCGCTCGGTACTCTATAAGCAGCTCAACCAAAAAGCAGCCACAATCGCCGCCATGCATTCGCTTCCGCTCATATCTGCCTCTACAGTGGAAACCCACACAACACCCAGTCGGACTGCTGGGTTACGCTTTATCATCGCAAACCATGCTTTTGATGACTAATCAGAAATCGCATCTGAACATAAAAGATACCGACCTTTCACATACAGTTAATGTGTGAAGACTGGCTTCTGCAAGTGCATAATTTCAAAGACCCAATAATGTAGCAATCCGTAGCGATTACTTACAAAACTTGATATTTTTTTAATTGAACAGAGTTTATAAAAGATAACCCAATGATATATTTAAAGTTGAATGTTAGTAACTTAACAAGACTTGACTTAAGTCTAGACCATTAATTGGGGATAGCTAATAAGCAACCGTTTGAAGATTAAAATTTAATTAGATATGGTATGTATTATAGTACTAGTATTTACACCATTATCTGAATGGTTTCGGTAGTATTATGAGGTCCACTCTTTGACTTAAATGTGAGGCTATCTAACAAGTTAAAAATTTTGACCATCCTGTTAGGAAAAATCCTACGAACACTAGAATCGCGTACTTAGTGTCATTGGATTCTACTAACGAGGCTGAGCCTAAGCTAAGTCTCAAACCATACCACTCATGAGGATGAGATGGTGTGAAGGTTAGTATTCAAGAAGACTTAAATATTGGGCCTTAGGCTCCATGCCTGTGGACGCATGTGATATGCCCACGCCACGGAGGACTCCTGATAAGGACTTCTCAAATCCCTCAAGGGTAGACCCAAGCAGCACTGAAGTATATAGAACTAGCAGGTTCGCCTGACTAGATGAATCCTCAGGAATCCCTCGAAGTCATATTACAGTATTCGAATATACAGATGATATTAATCAAATCACAATGTCCTGCACAAGTTCTAGTACACCCGGTTGAATGCATACCAAGTGGAAAAAGACAATGTGTGAAATTGTGTCGCTGCAATCTCTTCTTTTTTTTTCAACTGTACGTTTGACATTGTCATATGTACCTCTTAATGTATTTTCGTATTTAGAGGGATATTTTACCACTTTTCAAGAGCTCTAGAACAACAAGTGCACTACGGTCAATACTACTGAGTCCTAGATTTTCTAGAAAGCTTAATTTATCCTATGCTCTCTTCTATACTACTAGGTATACTAGTAAATTTAACATGCTTATTTTAATGACTTTTATTTTAGGATTTAGAAAAGACTAAATTTTAGAATTAATGGAGAATTTTATTGAGCTCTAATTATGAATGTTAATTGTGTTCAATTAAATGTTCTATTGAGTACTACATTACATATTGAATATAAGTATTCAAATCAGCTTGAAGTAATAGCTACACCAGTGCAAATTTCAGACAGCAATTTCAATAATGGTTTTGACTTGTTTACTGAATAGCTCAAAATCTTTCTATTTGAATTTAGATTAATTTTTTTGCACTTGGTGAAAAGTGGGGTGCGGATATTGTGAAAATAGATCACTGAAATCTAGTTTAGAAAAGAATATAAGCGATCTAAGATGAACACTGAAACACTATACTTGAGAGAGTTATTGGAGGCCAACGCCATAACAATTCCTGATTATTCGAGGGTTTATGCGAACGCTCAATTATCCGTTTAGGCAATTTCGATCGGGGTATAAATGAAAAATTGCATCTTGCGACTGAGCAAAGTGCTAAACACTATAATGTAGGTAAAGGTCCCCAAATCAAAAACTTTTAAATTTGATGGATGTCGTGAATGTTAGTGTTTTGCCATGAGGAAGTCGCAATGTCGCAGTGAACAAATGTCGTATGTATCGCAGCAGTCTGTTGGTCTGTTATGCGTGCGCTTTCGCACTGGACTCGTATAGCTCCAGCGTTTGCTCCACACCAAGCATTCTTTTCATCTGAAGTTCCCAGAACCAGAATTTGCAAAGCTGGACGTGTTATACTCTCATACTGCACCCGAAACCACCATACAGATACATCAGTCCACCACCCAATCAGTACACTATTGCACCGTACACGATCCGATACAGTACCTTATCTTCAGACACCTTATCCTGAGACACTCCGATCTACACCACACAGAACAGGTGACAAGATCAACTATTAAAAGTCGAGTTACGGAAAAGGACTTATTTTTGTTTGAAAGTGCTATTAAGTGTTAAGTACTGCATACCCAAGAATCACCAAGTACAACAAGTGTTAGGAAGGGCCATACCCAACAAATACTATTGCCAAAAGTGCCTGAGTCGAGAAGTACAAGGACGGACTACTTTGAATTGTACAAAATTACATAGCGATAGTTCGTGTGTTTGATTTGACCGAAGGCCAAGGAAGCAGGGCTCATAACCAGCATATCCTAGTCAGGGTACCATGCCTAAAGAAATGTCGCAAGTCCACAACAATGAGTTCATTTTCGGCGAGAGCGGCGGCAAAGGCAAACATCTTCTGTCGTTCCTCAAGAATCTCTCACTTACGGGCAAAAAACCGCCCATTTCTGCCGATACAGATTCATACAAACGGGTGAACTCCGACATATACGGCAACATGGCTTATGACTACTCTTCACCAGACCAGGGAGGACACCCTCATGCCGATCACGTGTCTAGAGATAAGGTTAGGACCGTTTCGAGTGGAGCCAACGGCCGCGGTACATCTCCCAAACAGACAATTTTTCGGTCAGACTCCCGCTCCACCTTGCCTCTGCCAACCCCCTTTTCCATTTCTCGAAATATCACTTCCGAAAGCTTATCTCGGCAGGTTTCAAGCAGCAGGCCCAAATACACTGATTCTGATGACGATTGGGATGCCCAATTGGAGCCGGAAAATATCATACCGGAAAAGTCCCGGGAAAAAAGGACTCTGCATGGCACTGACATCTCCGGAATGGGGCTGAACTTCCGCACGGGCGCCAACCCCGGCATTGTGGACCTGTTACACCCGGACCTCATGTTTCTGGCCCCAGAAACCCGGATTTCCGTGGATCTGCAAGAAATGAAGGCCAATCTAGAGGTCCAGCTCGCCAACCGCTTACATCTGCGGTTCTCGAAGATCGCAAAGCTTTTGAGCGAAGAAAACACGATAAATCTCGGTGATTTACGCAAATTGGCCTGGAACGGTATTCCGGCCGAGCTCCGGGCTATCACGTGGCAGTTGCTCCTTGGATACTTGCCCACCAACAAGTCTCGACAGTACCTGACGTTGAAGCGCAAAAGAATGGAGTATTTGGACGGGCTCCTCAACTTCAGTGCGTTAGATAGCCAGAGCTCGGCATCTTCTCCGGATCCAAACGTTAACTCCTCCAACAGAGAAAACACCATCAATAAGGAAAAACAGCTCTATCACCAAATCAACATTGACGTGAAAAGAACACATCCTACGCTCAAGTTGTACTCGTTTGCAGCCACTCAGAAGTCTTTGAAGCGCATCTTGTACCTATGGGCAGTTCGGCACCCGGCATCAGGGTATGTGCAGGGCATCAACGACCTTTGCACGCCGTTCTACCAGATTTTCCTCCAGAACTACTTGTGGCAGCTCCAACGAAAGCATATACAGGAACACGAGAACGGCCCCGACGACTCGTACCTTTTCATACCCGGTTATCTTGACGAATCTGGTACTGACGAGCAGGAGCAGGTGCTATCTAATGGCGCCGACCTCCTCAGCTTGCTGTGGGAGACCTTTGACCCGAGCCGGATCTCGCAAAGAGTCATCAATCTCATTGAGGCAGACTCGTACTGGTGTATTTCACGGCTTTTGGACAACATCACCGATAATTACATCCACGAGCAGCCGGGAATTCTCAAGCAAGTGGGCGAGTTGCAGACGTTGATTGAGCGCATTGATAAGCCACTTCTGGAACATTTGAGACTGGAAGGTGTAGAATTCATCCAATTTTCGTTCCGATGGATGAACTGCTTGCTCATGCGAGAAGTGTCCATCGAACTCATCATCCGAATGTGGGATACTTACTTGAGCGAGACGCCCCTCGGATTTAGTCATTTCCATGTGTATGTGTGTGCAGCATTTTTGATTAAGTTTAGTGCCGACTTGAAGGAAAAGGATTTCCAGGACATTCTCTTGTTTTTGCAAAGTCCTCCAACAGCGCAATGGACTGAAAAGGACATTGAGTTGATGTTGAGTGAGGCCTTTATATGGAAGAGCTTGTACTCGGGTCTGCACTAACAGTCACAGTGTAAGCACAATCACAGTACAGGTACAATCACAGTACAGGTACAGTCACAGTGCAAGTTACTGTCACAACTATGCAGTGACTACTGTTAATAACCTTGATTTGGCTAGGCATGCAACACGTGCCGTGCTCATGTCTGTTTGCCCGGCTGGACTCTGGTGCGTTTCATGTAATTTAGCTTATCCAAGGGTTCAAGGGCATTAATTTCCCCACCGCGTCATTCTTCATGGCACGAATTAACTATAATTAGTACAGTATATACAGCATAGTAAACTACCCATTACAGCAAATAAGTAGTACAGTACTGTCACAATTAGTGCAATGTATTTACTACAGAATAATCAATATAGCACGATTACTGCAGTTAATGGTGTTGGTTGAAATTAGATGCATGACCAAAAACTGATTAACCGAAGAAGGTCACGGCTAAATTGAAGAACCAACTATTTCCCCCTATCCGCGATTCTTTAGGCTATTCTTTTGTGTACCAGAGTACCTAATCCAGGTGGATCCCAAAGATAGAGACATCTCGATTCATATCTATTCAATAACTCTTGTCTATTCTAATGTAATCTACTCCAACTATACCCTGCAACTAGTTCATAGGCTTAAGACAAGGCTATTGTTCTGTCTTAGTAGAAGAGACGGTATTTTCAGTCTGAAAAATGACTGTTTTCCAGATGTACAATTATGTAGTTGCTCGTACAGTTATATAATTCCCACACATGGTTTTCTTATACAAATTGAATTTTCCCACACTGTTTGTTTTATTTCTGATATATTATGGGTCGCGCAGCCAAGAGTATGTACAGTTAAGTACGACAGAAACTTGTCATATAAATATAAAATATAAAAAAGCCAATTTTTATCAATAAAATATAATTTCGTATTATAATATTCAATGTAATTGATATAAATGTCATATCATATAAGTTTCATAACAAGTGGAGTGTAATATCAGTACAGTACTAGTATTAAATCGTGCCGTATCATACCATGTCTGTGCAGTATATTACTTTATAGTATTTTATAGTACAGTATTAGTACAAGATATTTACAGTATCAAACAGTAGTAATCAGTGCATTGTAGAAATATGAGAATGATGAGGTACGTTCCGCATTAAAAGCCTAATCGAAAGGACAATAAGCTTAGACAAGGCTATTGTTATTACCTGAATAAAAAACTAATCCAATCAAAGAGAATTTAACTCAAATATAGGAGAAAAAAAACATCTTTTGTACATGGCATTTTTATCGTCAAGGAACAATTTATCTTGTAGAACTAGACCCTCTCTATTCTTTCTCATACATCCGATCAGGAGCTAGGCCTTCTAAACTGTTACAAACGTTCTAGTGAACACCACTCAATATCCATAAGCCAAGATCATACTTCATAATAACACAAAAAAACTTTCCTGTATTTTTACTCTAACAGGCCATTATTTTGCAGAATGATATGACCTGCACACGTGACCGTCTGACCTCATCTGACCGCACCGTGCGTATACACTCCATAATAAGCGTTAATTAATCCCATCTCTATATACACCTACCAAACATCAAGAACCCTAAGTCCAAATTTTTTCGCCGCCTCAAATCTCACTTCACACCATATACTATAATCTACCATGTCGCGGCCCGGAAGAACATTTCTTGCATCCACCATTGCAAAGCCATATGTGGATGAAATCACCCAGCAAGTGGCCCAGCTTCCCGAAAAGCCCAAACTCGTGGGCTTGCTAGCCAATGACGATCCTGCAGGCAAGATGTATGCCAGCTGGACAGAGAAGACGTGTGAATCATTGGGATTCTCGTACCAATTGGTGGAAATCAGCAAAAACGACTTGGAGGCCCGCCTCATCGAGGCCAACAGGGACCCGGGAGTGCATGGAATCATGGTTTACTTCCCTGTGTTTGGCGATAAACAAGACCAGTACCTCCAGCAGCTTATTCTGCCGGAAAAAGATGTGGAGGGCTTGAATTTTCTTTATTACCGTAACCTCTACCATAATGTCCGATTTTTGGATGCTCCAGTTAACGAGCAAAAGTCCATTCTCCCATGTACGCCGCTTGCCATGGTGAAAATTCTTGAATTTTTGGGCATTTACAACAAACACTTGCCCTACGGAAACCGGTTGTATGGGAAAAAAGTGTTGGTGGTGAACCGACTGGAAATTGTGGGACGGCCGTTGGCTGCTCTTTTGGCCAATGATGGTGCCACAGTGTATTCTGCAGATATCGACAATGTCCAGAAATACACCAGAGGGGACGATTTGTCTATGCAGAGACATAAAGTAGAGGACCTCGAGTATCTGCAGTACCGGCCAGAAGTGATTGCCGAGTCATGTGATGTGGTCATCACGGGAGTTCCTTCGGAAAACTATAAGTTTCCCACAGAGAAAATCGCCAACGGCACGACGGTGATCAATTTCTCCAGTGCCAAGAATTTCAATGACGATATTAAGGATAAGGCAGGGTTGTATGTGCCATCGATCGGAAAAGTGACCATTGCGATGTTGTTGCGGAATTTGTTGCGATTGATTGAGAATAAGCGCATTCGTGAGACCCAAAATTAGTAAAGCGATTCAAGAAAAGCAGTCAGAGGAAATGTTGAAAGGAGGTTTTAAAAGGTGGAGTGGGGAAGTCAGGAAGATTAGAAATTATGGTTAAGACGTGAGAAGAAGGTTCGAAGTGTGAATATAAATCTACTTTTTGCTTAAATTATCACCGTTCGATTGGCTATTCATTACATATTTATAAAGTTATTAAACATAGTCATTTTGGTGCCGGGTCCTATAGTAGATTAGTCACTATTTTAATGTACACAGCTTTCACCTACTAGCATATTAACCGGTACTTACTAGTAAATCAACTAATACCTATCCCGAACGTGTATAAAAAATTCTAGAATTGGTTGTATGTGGTCATGGTTGAAGGCTTCGGGAAGTATAATTCAAGCTATCGAAAGGTGTAGACCCGACCTTCAAGAAGGAAATCTTGATGACGATGCTCTTCCCAGGTGCATCACGTGAACTAAGAAGAGAATACCAGGTTCAAGTACCTAGTAGTAATTAATTTTGAGTATTGGTATCGTCAAATCAAAAGCTACTGATGATGGAAATTAGGCTCTTTACACCGACTTAATGTGTCTGAAAGTAGCATAGTAGTGTCTTGATACACAGTAAGCAGTATTTTATCTTCTCTTTCAATTCTTATAGCAATCAATCTGTATCAAGTCTGAAATACTTAGGACGTTGTTAATTTCTAGTTTCTGAATTTCGTATCATTCAATTTGTAGTTATTAATTATGCAAATGAAAGAAAAAGTCATTAGTATTTATTTTTAATTACCCATCACTAGTCATCATTAGTCATTAGTCGGTGGTCGTAAGGAGTCATAATCCTATTACAGTCCCGTCACAAGTATAGTACTAGTTCTACTTGCTGCTCCTACAGATATTCTTTTTTTAGTCAATTTCTAGCAACTAATAGCGACATTTTTTTTCTGGTTCAATGTCAGTAGCTTTGTTGTACGTATGGCTATTTGCTAATATAGCAAAATCTAGTGGAGCATTTAAAAAGGTAGTTGCTTCTTTCGATTCATAGTAGACTNTAAAAAGGTAGTTGCTTCTTTCGATTCATAGTAGACTTGATTGTATCTTTCACAATCCCGTCCAGCTCGCCAAGGTTCATTACACGATGTCACAATCCCACTTCTAAGGGTTCATTACATCTTCACAATCCAGAGGCTTGCATGGGGTTCATTACCGGATACGTTCAGATCACCATCAATTGCAAAAAATTCCCTGCCTTTGCCTAACATTCTCACTTTCATCTGCTATATTAGTTAGTAGTCATAGGTATTCCATCACCACCACCATTGTCCCAGTCTTTTCTTTTTTTTATTTTTTTTTTCTTTTGTTTTTCTTTTTGTTTTTCTTTTTATTATTCTTCTTTAGCAATGAAGTCAGTCAGGTAGTCAATCATCCTTCATTCATTGCATTCATTATAGTCAGTCGTCAGTCATTGTCAGTCGTCAGTCATTGTCAGTCGTCAGTCATTGTCAGTCGTCAGTCATTGTCAGTCGTCAGTCACTGTCAGTCAGTCAGTCTCATTGCCTTCTCACTCCGTGCGACTCATAAATATGAGTCACGAAGCGCAGAGTCACTTGAGTATAAGTGAGTTGCAACAGTTCGCGCGCACGGCTCACTACTCTGTAAAGAGCAGTGAGACGGTCCATTTTTTGCAGCAATACCTCATGGGCCCGCAAATGGAGACACTCGTCTAGGAAACCCTTTTGGGTTTCAAGACCAGCACAGCCAATCATATTCTGCAACTCCTTGGAACTTAGTAGCCCCGAGTCTAATGCTTGCGCCCATACTTTATGGAATTGGTCCATGTACTTCTTCTTGATAGCACAAGCATCAGTGTGGCCTTGGATCACGTTCTTAAGACTCACAGAGAAACCATTCCTGATCTTCTGAATGCTATTTCTTGCACTGTGGTCCATCTTCTCCATTATGTCCAAGTCCTCCATCATTGCACAGAGTCTGTGCTCGTAGTCGTCATAATTGTTGCGGTCTGCATTGTCTGTAGCCATTTCAAGGCATATCTTCACAAACTCTTTGCCAGTAGATTGGATGTTCTCAAGG
>NLAW01001809.1:0-32568 GCA_002370915.1 Metschnikowia lochheadii | reverse complement strand
CATTTAGGAGTCTTGCAGTACCAATCAAGGGTCAAACCGGGACGGAACATGAACTGGTTTCCTTGTTTGGGGAAGTTATGTGTATTGGTTTGTTTAATTTTGTTAGTGTGGTTTGAATGGTTTTGGAAAACACTGTACAATCCAAATTTGCGTAGTCTTTGGTTTGAAACATGTTGTCACGGTGGTTTGAATCATTTTGTCGCACTAGTTTGAATACTTTTGTCGCGGTGGTTTGAATAGTATCGAAAAACACTGTAAACACTGAGTAAACACTGAGTAAACACTGAGTAAACACTGAGTAAACACTGAGTAAACACTGAGTAAACAGTGAGTAAACAGTGAGTAAACAGTGAGTAAACACTGAGTAAACAGTGAGTAAACACTGAGTAAACACTGAGTAAACACTGAGTAAACAGTGAGTAAACACTGAGTAAACACTGAGTAAACACTGAGTAAACACTGAGTAAACACTGAGTAAACACTGAGTAAACACTGAGTAAACAGTGAGTAAACACTGAGTAAACACTGAGTAAACAGTGAGTAAACAGTGAGTAAACAGTGAGTAAACACTGAGTAAACACTGAGTAAACACTGAGTAAACACTGAGTAAACACTGAGAACTAAACACTGAGTACAGTCTCTTTTAAAACTCTTCAAATCAGCACGGCAAAATGTTCAAATCACACTAGCAAAATTAAACACGGCAATAGTTCGACCAATTACTATTTTTAATACTTAAGAAAGCTTTGTCAACGAGTACCTAGCGTGTACGGATGCAAGGTACTTCGTGGATATGTTGTATGCAGATAATTGAGACACGTACATGTCCGAAAGGAATGGGAACTGCAGACTATTACTGAACAATAGGGCTGTGCGGATCCAGGACAATAGTACCGTACAGGACCTTGACGACCAGAAGAGTATAAGGAGAGGCAGTGGCCCAGAGCTAGAGAAATTGGTCTAGTAAGGCTCAACTTACGTATCCCTGTATATTGTATATACTAAAATCCAAGTTGAAAACCTTAACAATAGTTTTTAAGTGGTAAGTACGAGACTTTTTTTAATTATTGGTCTGTTTAATTTTAGTAGTTTTGGTTTGAAACATATTGCTGCACTGGTTTGAATAGTATTCAAAAAGACTGCATTCGGTGCCATTTTCCAACAACTGTAATACTACTCACAAAAGGGTCTTTTAAGCTGAACTTATACATGTGAATATAACTATAGCTATGAATTCCTTTCATAATTTTGGGGGCTTCACCATACCTCAATTCCTTTTTGGGAACAATGGTCATGGATCATTGATCTGAAAATTGAAATATGCTTTTGCCAATCTTCAATTCCTGCATATAAATGCTCATCCTGCACACAGCCGACTTTGACCATAGTTTTCACGATATTGACTTCCTTTTCCATGGTTTGCACTAAACGAATACATCGAGTAAGACTTCCTTTTTGAAGCAATTCCATAATATATTTTTGAAATATAGCCACATCTTCTAAATGTGGTCCTTCTTGAGGAATTGACTGCAGGACCCAGCGGCGTATCTGCAGGACCACTGTATGGAACGAAGCTGATTGGCCATTAAACTTGGCGTACTGCAGGAGACGAGGTTGCAAATTCACCCATGTTTCAGAAATCACCCGTTCTCGGATTTGTCGCTCTTTTTCCGCTTTTTTCTCCATTTTTGCCTTCATGGAAACGTATCCCAATTGTTGATGTTTCTTATGCCGACGCACGTCCTGCATAAACTCCTCCCGGATCAACGTTGGGATCTCTTTCAACACCTCTTCATCGTAATTTCCCCATTCAAAAGCCATATCCGGTTTTTTGGTGGGCAGTAATTGAGCAGGGGCTTTTTTAGGCAGTTCTCGGCGTTTTTTCCGAGGTGATTCCTTGATTTTAAGTGTCTTGAATGTTCCATTGGCCTGACTGGGGAAAATCTGCTGGTAATATACCTTTTCAAAAGGTTCCGATTTGATAGAAGATTCAGATTTCACGTCTGGGCGTTTTTCCCGGGCTGAAACGGGGATTCCTCTTCGAAGAAGCTCTTTTTTAAGCTCGGCCCGAACCTCCGACGGTAATTCATTAAATACCTCCCAATCTATGGACTGGGCACCGGTGATTTTCTCGGCAAAAGCATAATTCTGCGATGCTAGAGCCTCTCGTTTCTTCTCCGGTGGTCTTTTCCCGAAATTGAGTTTTCGTTGTCGTTTGGTTTCCTCAATATCTTCCAATTTCGTCACGGTCACCGAGATTCCTCGGAGTTCATGCACCGGGATGTTCAACATGCGGAAAAGAGCCTTCATTTCCAGCCCCAAAATGCCCCAATCGTTAGTGGCAACGCCCAACGAGGAAGACTTGCTAAAAAAATTGACTTTTCCAAGCCCCAAGTACTTCGGCGTGACGTACGGGGCATCGGGGGCTCTTCGGGCCAAGCGTAACGTGATTCCGGAGCCACACACGCGCAAATCGATCATTCGGGAATGGAGTTCCTTGGCTAGATTGATGAGGAACGTTTCTGCCTGCAGAAAAACATCGAACCGGATGCCATAGTTGACATCTACCGAGACGCTTTTGCGGGTTAGGCCTTCCACCGAGGCCTTATCTAGAAGAATCAGGGTTTTATCGATTCCGAGGGCATTTTCATGGATCCGAACGGCGGTTTTTTCACCCAAGATCTTGCAGAGCCGAGGAAGACCAATCTGGCGGATTTGTTTGAGAAAAATTGGTGTTTCTGGAGTGACATCGGCTTCAGAAATAACCTCCGAAATCAATCCAGGCTCGGTCTCTGCAAGTGCATGCACCAATTTCTGGTACAAGCCCCTGCCCACGCCCGGCAATTCCCGGACCTCCACGGAATCAAGAAATTCAAGCGGGTCTTTCAAAAGTAAAAAAATACCATCTGGTTTGGCTTTTTTTAGAGCCAATTTCGCCAACAAAACGTTGTGTCCTGCACCTATGCTCACAGTGCATCCCGTAAGCTGCAAAATATCCCGTCGGAGCTCGGAACAAAGCAGTTCAACATTCTCCTCAAGCAGTTTCTCAAGCTCTTTCCCATAACACGTATCCGTAGCATCTACAAGTACTTCGTCAATCAGTACCGGGAAAATGGAGTGGAAAGTTCGGTGCGACACCAAGTACGAGTAGAACGCATGTGAAAGCGCCTCGTACGTCTCGAAATCGTAGTCCACCACCCGAAGACCTCGGCAAAGTTCCTGGGCCCTTCCGAGCCACATCCCGTTCCGGACCCCAAAGCTCCGAGCCACATAGTTGCAGCTGGCCACATCCGAAGATGAACCTCCATGAGATACTGCTATAGGGTCACTCTGGAGATCCAAATCGGGGTATTTGCGGGTCGAAGCAGCGGCAAAAAAGCAGTCGAAATCGATATGAAGAATAATTGGCTGGTGCGAATTTTTGGCCGGCGTCCGGGGACTATTGGCGACCATACGGACGAATTTGGCTCGGAGATCGGCTTTCCATGTGCTTAGATGGTGAAGTCTGGAGTTGGCGAAGAAATGTTTAAGGAAATCCGGGTGCTTGGCGTCCATTTGGACGAACGCAGTTCGGGGCCGAGCTCTTTTGAGCTGGGAAAGACCTTGGGGTGTGGAGAATGGTGGGATTTTGGCATTCGGTTTGGAGCCCTGACCATCCAATTTTTCATATGAATCTTTATCATTTTTCTCTTTCTGTTTCTCATTTTTCTCTGTGTTTGACTCATTAATGGAATGAACTGAATCGGGGTTTTCATTTAAGGGCTTTGGAACCAAAATTTCTGTTTGAATGGAGGAACTTTTGGCTTGAATAGGTGTTGTACCTGCATATAAGGCCACTTTCCCATCTTCTTCTATTTCTTCTTCTTCTTCTGGTTGCCCATTTAACCCACGCAAAGCATTAATGTCCTCGTTTTCAAGCCCTATAACCTGGTTTTGGTATTCACCCATGGGGACCTGAAAACCTGCATTTAACCCGTTTTTTGGACGTTCTAGACCCTCACTTATACCATTTTCTAGCTGTAGGGCCCAATCATCATCGTCTAGATCCAGAAAATCACCTCCATTTTCGGAATTTAAGTCTTTAACCACTGATTTAGGGTCCAAAACCGTCAAATTTGGGGTTTTTTTCTCGAAATTCCAACCCAAATCCGATAATTCTGGACTATTATTGTCTTCTTCTTCATCGTTTCCTGCATATACGGCCTCGAACCCTAATCGTTTCTGGTATGGCTCTATATCGTCAATTAACCGGTATTTTTTCCAATCTAAAAGCTTTCCCGCCTGCACACAGTCGACTATCCACTTGGCCTTCACCACTCGGTAATTCTTAAACTCAATCCGTTTCCGAGGTGTGAGTCGGTCGCATACTATATGAGTAGCTGCTCCTTTATTTTGGAGGTGGGAAAGAAAAACTCCACCATGTAAAATGACGGTTTTGTGGATAGAATCGAGGGTCGGGATTGTATTTCCGTTGACGAAAATGACACAGTTGGCAAAGATGGGTGGGAGTTCGGGGATGAGGCCGAGATTTCGCCGCCGAGCTTGTTCCCATCGGATATACTCTTGGTCTGCCAACAACTGTTTTTTGTGTTTGTTTTGGAAATACGTCTCGTGGTCTCCAAAACCGTGCTGGGGTCCTACGACTCCAAAATGCGTGTCATCTTCAATTTCAGAGTCTTGCGGGCTATTTTCGGCTGGTTTTTTGGAGTCTTTCGGCTGTAACTCGGAACCGGGACTTGTTAGGTCCTCTAAATCCGGAAAGGAATCATTAATAAGATTGCTTGGAGTGCTGGTACGGTTTTCTGCTAATTTTGAACCATTTGAATGTAAATCCGAGATGTTCGGTTCAAAGGCAGAGATGTTCGGGTCCGGGTCCGGGTCCGCTTCGGAATCCAGTTTCAGACTCGGTCCTTTTTCTGGGACCTGCTCATCATCATTATTATTAATCAAAGCAAGTTGGTTTGGGGCTATATCTTCATCGGTATCAGATTCTTGAAAAGATCTGCATAATCCCAAGATCAGGTGACTCCGAATGACGTTTGAGGAGCTCAGAGGCTCGGATTTAAACGGGATTTTCAAGAGAGCCGAGTCTAAACCATCGTCAAATGGATCCGAACCAAATGAAGATGCTGAGAGTAGCCGAAAATCTTTGGATGTAGGCGTGGAAGCGGCGGGGGGCACTTCCGAGGGTGCCTCTTGCAGCTGCGAAAGCGTATGGATATGGGCTAGGAGCTGTAGATCGTCCAACAGCTGGAGGAATGTATGATACTGCATCAAGCGCGTCCTGAAACTCTCATTAGATACTAAAAATGACTTGTAGATGGTGTTGACTGTGGATGGCTAATGATGAGTAAGGGATTCTAACGGTGCGTAGCCTGCATATAAGGCGCACTCTGGAACTCGGTTACCTCGTTCTTTGAAAACGCGCTTGCATATACTTGCGTCTGCTTGCATTAAGAGAAGGTTTTTGGCGGTCCAGGACTTGCACTTGACTAATCCAGACCTTTTTTAAAAGTATCAAGGTAATTTCGTAAGTGGTCCAGCCTTAAAATATGCCTGAGTAATGGTCTGGTTTTTGTAATGTGGAAAACAAGGATCGGAAGTCAGGTATAAGTGACCCTCGGAACTCAGTTCACATAGGTCGGATGTTTTGCAAATGTCCAGACCCGTTAAATCTCATCCTTCAATATAACCACTGTAAAAGACAAAAACACAAACCACTATTATTGGCCGCCTTAAGGAATCCACTGATTGGGTATTCTTTGGTGTAAAGTGATTGGCTACTTATCCCTGCTGAGGGTGCTTTATCTGCAGGACACTCCATTATTCTTCCCTGGAAACAATATGTAAACAATAAACCAGAAAATATAATGTTTGCGCGATAAGTTAATCGAGGTTTAGTAAATGAAACGTATACAATGGGAAATACTGTATGTAACCTTTTTTTTCTGTTTTCCCCACTAAAAGTATATTTGGTTATGAGCCATGGGGCGATATTTAATAGGTCACGTGAAGTCTAACTTGAAGACACACATTTAGGATTTATGGTACCCACGAAAAACCCAAAGCGCCCAATTAGTAACTAAGTTGTTTCAGGGGGGGACTTCCAATTGAAGTATCTAGTAAGATTCAATGCATAGCGAAACAGAATCCCATGGATTACCCCAGTGTATTGCTTTCATCATACCTTGTTAGTAATCCGGTGTTATGTTCTTCATAACGTAAATTGCCTTAGACTTGTATTCGTTGATGGTTCCTCAAAGAGAGGGACCGGAGTGGCTTATATAACTTTGAGAGAAACGTGTGACCGAAAAACTCTCCACCAGAACAATGGGGAGCATTATTCTAGAATGTTCGAAAGAGGCCTCTGACCCCGAGTTGTCATAATGGTCAAATGCCGTATCACGGCATTTGTAATAGACAATGACAGAATCGGACATCGTAGCCTCCATAATACATCAATAGGTAGTGTTCTACCTATTGTGGATCTAACATCCGGAGAGTCAAACATCAATTCCTGAAGCATAAACATTTCTCAAACATTTCTCAAACATTTCTCAAACATTTCTCAAACATTTCTCAAACATTTCTCAAACATTTCTCAAACATTTCTCAAACATTTCTTCAGGAAACCATATCTCTGGAGTGGTCTACTCAAGTGTAACTAGCACTGTGCGGCCTCTACGCGAAATAGAGTAGTGTTCTTTGCATGTAGGTGTATGCGCCACAGCTTGTGGAGGAAGCAATGATCACGAAGCCTCTCACTGAATGTTGTCAAGTAAACCGACTAGGAAACCGACTAGGAAACCGACTAATTTGGAATTAAAAGATTCAAATCACCCATTTGGGCGTTGGGCGTACTTGCACAAAATATCAAGTTGAATCCGAAAGTTTAAAGCATCATATGCGCATGATTCCTCAATACTGGATCATCTTGTACATTTGGAATTCCTCATTTTATTTATTGGCTAAAAAGTTGATAAGAATCTAATTGGTTGATCTAATTAGTTGATCTAATTAGTTGATCTATTTAGTTGATCTAATTAGTTGATCTATTTAATTGATCTAATTAGTTGCTGAATCATTGATATGATAGACTTGGTCTAATGGATCCGAATATGCATTTGAATAGCATTTGAAAAGCATTTGAATAGCATTTGAATAGCATTTGAATATCATTTGAATAGTATTTGAATAGTATTTGAATAGTATTTGAATAGTATTTGAATAGCATTTGAATATGGAACCGAATATGGAACCGAATATGGCTTGTGCATGGGTCCAATTGTTACTGACTTGCAAGTATCATTGTCCATGTATGTTTGTCTAGGTATATTTGTCCATGCATGTTTTTCCATGTATCATTGTCCATGTATGTTTGTCCATGTATGTTTGTCCATATATGTTTGTCCATATATGTTTGTCCATGTATATTTGTCCATATATGTTTGTCCATGTATATTTGTCCATATATGTTTGTCCATGTATGTTTGTTTATTTTGACGAATTGATGCGATTATATTTATAATAGACAAGGGCTTGGAAACCGGCCTGGTGTCATAGTGCATCGTATCCCTATGACTTCATGCCTACTCCTGCAGGCATAGTGATTTTAGGGGCTTCCGCCAACGATTCGTAGCCAACCCTTTGGCCCAGGTGGCCGAAAGAAAGGGAACACTAAATCTTGAATAAGGAACAATGTCCTTAATCACCACCATTAGACCACTTCATGTCAAACATACAATCCATAAGTACAAGAGGCCCTAGAAGAGACCCTAGAAGAGAGTCTAAGAGAAGAAGAGAAGAAGGGAAAAGGGAAAAGGGAAAAGGGAAAAGGGAAAAGGAAAAGAGAAAAGAGAAAAGAGAAAAGACACAGAATCTTATAGTCTTAGAGTTCTTCAATTGACTACTAATGACTGGTTAGATACTGATACTGATAACAATAGTGGACTGTACACCCTGATACACTCTAACAATGTTTAACACTACTCCAAAAAAGAAGAATATATCTTCACTTCCACATTTCATGAGTCAGTATTAGTCAGTCTTGGTATTGGGTATTGGTATTGGGTATTGGTATTGGGTATTGGTATTGGGTATTGGTATTGGGTATTGGTATTGGGTATTGGGTATTGGTATTGGGTATTGGTATTGGGTATTGGTATTGGGTATTGGTATTCTGGTGGGTCTTGTGTTTTGCACCTATTGACCAAAATCATAACTTGGGGCCCTGGACGCTCAAGTCAGTAAATTCAAGTATGGCATTTAAAATGTAATTCTAGAATATGGTATTATAATAAGAGTATTCAGAATATGGTATTATAATAAGAGTATTCACTTGGGAATTAGCTGATTTATACTTACGAGTCACTAGTTACTAAACCCAGTTTTGGTCTTGGTCTTGGTATGGTCTTGAGTTCTGGTTTGAATAGCCGTCAATCAATCGTCATTGGATCAGTTCGTCTTAGTTCAGCTTAGTTCAGCTTAGTTCAGCTTAGTTCAGCTTAGTTCGTCTTAGGTCGTCTTAGTTCGTCTTCGATAGTGTGAATCTGTGTAGCTAGTATCAACTAGTCTTAAGTCTTGTTTGGTTTGGCAATATATAAATCCAAGTACCTAGTATCATGTACGCCACTTATACTACTACTACTACTAAACTACTACTCTACTGCATCATATCGTACACACTATACTATACTATCTACACTATACTATCTACACTATACTATCTACACTATACTATCTACGCTATACTATCTACGCTATACTACTACTACACTGAATACTGTTAACGCGTGGGTATATTACGTATATGTGTTAGCGCAAAGACTGAGCTTGCGGGATTTACGCACAGCGCTTAAGTCGCAATGTTTCAAGGAGGCATGCCCATTCCAATATAAAAGGAGGGGCCGCCACTCACGCTCGTGAGGTTAGGAGTTCTCTCAGAACAATTGAGGATAACACGAATTAGCCCTAGGACACGCTCAATAAATATAGGTCTGAAAACTAACAAATACTATTACTAATAATAATGGTGATAATAACAAAGACTACTGATAAATTGCTATAGCTGTTATGTTCTTTCGATACATTTATGCCTAAGCTCATATATTCGTTGATGGTTCCTCAAAGAGAGGAACCGGTGGCTTATATAGCTTTGAGAGAACCGTGGCATCCAAAAACTCTCCACCACAACAATGGTAGGGATTGTTCTGGAATATTCGAAAGGACCATCATAGTACTTTGTACAATCTTGGCCCTGGCCATTGCAACAATATTCGGACTGAGAGGCTCCGTAATACCTTACCATAGGCAGAGGGCACTGTCTATGGTAGGTCTAAGATTTATGGTATAGTGGGTCTTATTGATATGTTCCTTAGCCTAATGAACAATTAGTTTAGTTTTGTAGACCCACCCTTAAACTCTTCACTTAGGCTAGTTTTCAGACCCATACTTAGACTCAACAGTGACATTAGATTGGGTGCTAATAAAAAATGCTGCGAAAATATTTGGGGGGATGCGCTGTTGAAGCTTTGGGCTTCTTAGACCCATGATTTATACTACTGTCGTGTACTAGGAAGTCCATGATATTGTGGTTACTCGTGATACCGCTCAACCTAGAGCGGAATCCTTTCTATATATACTTGGGATTCCCTGAACCCCTTGTTCCTGCACCCGGACTCGGTATTTCCTTGTCTGAAGTCAAACTGACTACTCTTGACACCAAGACCCGGATACAATACTAGTCTGCACTCATGCGTTCCTCGGAACCTTATGAGGCTTGTTCAATTCGGTTGTACTGCAGGTACCATCTTTCCTGCATACACGGGCCGTGCCACATATCACATGTTCAACACATCTCTCATGTTCAACACATCTCTCATGTTCAGCATTCAACACAGTGACCCCCACCATTAAGACCATTTTTTAACCACTCTCTAGGCCATTATTTAACCGCTCTCTAGGCCATTATTTAACCACTCTCTAGACCATTATTTATACCACTCTCTAGGCCATTATTTATACCACTCTCTAGGCCATTACTTATACCATTGTTCAAACCACTAGTTCCATACTATCATGATATATATATATATATATATATATATATACATGTATATGTATATGTATAAAAGTAAGTTGCTAGGGTGCGTGAATGATATCTGAAGATATGATTGGTTTGAAGACCTTGTTTGGGGGATTATGTGTATTGGTTTGTTAAATTTTGCTAGTGTGGTTTGAATTGTTTCTCTACGCTGGTATGAGCCATTCTGTCTTCTTGGCTTGAATTGTTTTGCCGAGCTGGTTTGAACCATCCTGTCTTCTAGGTTCGAAACTTTTTGTCTCGCTGGTTTGAATACTTTTGAAAAACACTATATAGTAGAGTATGATATTAGAGTAGTATAGTAAACTTTTGTAGTACAGTAGTTTAATGTATTGTAGTAAGCTTTTGTAGGAAACTAGTAGTATAGTAGTGTAGTGTAGTAAAGTCGTAGTGTAGTATAATGTAGTGTAGTCTAATGTAGTGTAGTATAATGTACTCTGGAGTAGTAATGTAGTGTAGTATAATGTAGTACAGGGATATTGTAATGTACAGTGTTATTCGAAACGATTCAGACCAGCGCGACAAAACGATTCAGACCACAATAGCAATATTAAACAAGCCAATAGTTCGGCAAATTACTGCTTTTAATAGTTAATAAAGCTTTCACATAAACAGACACGTTTATTTCTTATTTCAAATCCTTGTTCCCTAACAATTTTTAAGTCGTAAGTACGAGACTTCTTTTAATTATTGGTCTGCTTAATTTTGCTAGTCTGGTATGAAACATATTGCCGCGCTGGTTTGAATAGTATCCAAAAAGACTGTAGTGTTGTAGTGTAGTACAGGGATATTGTAGTGTATAGGGGAGAGGGAGGATTGGTTGCTAAGAATAGCAGTTGAAGCAAAGGTCTAGACGAGCGCGCACGCCTGCATATAACGCGGTACTTTCATGATATATTCGCCCAGTCTCCTTTGCTCCTCTCAATACTTTCCTACATTATCATGGTACGTATATTTGAGGTTACGGAAAGCGGTGGGAGGACACTCCGGCTGTGTGTAGGAGACTGTATAAAGAGGGGGGAGGGGGGTCCGAGGGTTAGGGTAGGGGTATGCAACCAAACGGTCTAGACCCGCCCTGGTTTCCTTCTTGATTGTCTCCTGTGGTGGCGGTACTTCTGCCCACGTCCCGTGACCAATAGTTTAAATGAGCAAAATAGACAAAGGGAGAGGGAGTGCCTTGAAAAGCAAGCCCAAATTCAATCAAAAGTCAAGCAAAATTCAAGCGGATCTGAAACGTTCTTTTTGGAATGTGAAACGTTCTTTTTGGAATGTGAAACGTTCTTTTTGAACCGTGGAACCTGCCTGAAACGTGGATATTGTAAGCAACTCAAAAAAAAAAAAAAAAAAAAAGAAAAAGAAAAAGAAACAAAAAAATAGTGGGAATAATAATGCAAGGAGGAAATGGTGGGGCCTCGGTTGGGTCGGGATCCAAAAGCGTCTCGAACCGAGCTGGGGCCTCCTAAAAGCCGATGGCAACTACAAGATCGCCTTGTTTCAAACAATGATCCTGTAGTGAGCACCCTGGGTGCCGGACCTCACTACACGGCTTGAACTGCATGGAGTTTGAGCTTGAAACAACGGGGTTGTTCTAGGTGGCTTGCTGGAGTGCATGTGGTACTGGTTCTAGCTTCTTCCACGACGTGCTACTTTCTATATCTTTGCACGTTCACGTCGATTTCCTCCATCCGTTTGATTCTTGCACCGTTTGATCGTTTGATCGTTTGTCATTTCTTTCTTGGACCGTTTAATTGCTTGATTGCTTGATTGCTTGATTGCTTGATTGTTTGATTCTCGACTGTTTGAACAATTTATTAATTTCAACCGTTAGAATCGTTTAAAGGTTAGAATCGTTTGCGTTTAAACGTTTGATCCTTTTTAGTGCTTCTGATTGGATAGTTGGATTGTTATCGACGTCAACAGTTAAATTGATATCTGAAACCCCCTCCACATCTTTGAATATTTGACATTTTTATTGTATCATCTCTATTTTACTAACATGGCCAAGGCAGAAAAACTATCCGAGGAGCAAATTGCAGAATTCAAAGAGGCCTTCTCTTTATTCGACAAAGACAGTGATGGAAAAATCACCACCAAGGAGTTGGGTACGGTGATGAGATCGTTGGGCCAGAACCCTTCCGAAAGCGAATTGTCCGATATGATCAACGAGGTGGACATGAACAGCGATGGGTCGGTGGATTTCCCTGAATTTTTGACCATGATGGCCAGAAAAATGAAGGACACGGATTCCGAGGCCGAGATTGCTGAGGCCTTCAAGGTGTTTGACCGGAACGGTGATGGAAAGATTAGCGCGGCTGAATTGAGACACGTGCTAACTTCCATTGGCGAGAAGTTGTCTGATGCTGACGTGGACCAGATGATCAAGGAGGCCGACACCAACAATGACGGTGAGATCGACATCCAGGAGTTCACCCAGTTATTGGCTGCCAAGTAGCCGCAGTAACTATGGTCCATAATATCGAATAAACTACTATAGCTATTGTATGAATGTATTAGTGTTTGTATTTGGTGTAGTGGGTCTATTTATGTGGGTCTATGGCATGGATATGAGCCCTGTCACTTCTAAGTGGTAGTCCCAACCCCACATACTACTAAGTAGAAGTATATTACAAATGTGGACCTGGTAAAATCATCCATAGACTCATTCTTTTTTCTCAACCACTACTACTACTACTACTACTACTACTACTACTAGAAGTTCTGACCTATTGACCCAGGTCATTTTATCCTCCCGCAAACAAATTATATTTTAATCACCTTTATATATCTGAATTCGTCTGACTCCTAGGATAAAGATTGTATTGACGGGAGTCTAAAATATGGGGTTGAAGAAGAGATATGGCGATATATATATATATATATATATATGTTTATATGTCAGTGTCAGTGACACGTGATGCACACTAAAAATGGGGGCCGGAATACGTAGATAGAGTAGATGGATCTGGGCTTATATGCATGCATTTGCAAATATTCTTACCCAGAGTTCATTATCCATGTTTACATTCGTTTTACATTGTAGTGTTTTGGGATCTCGATTGGAGTATTAGTTGATTAATCAGAAACAGTCACCACAAACACCCACCAGAAACACCCACCAGAAGCAACCAGACCAAGAAACAACCAGACCAAGAAACAATTAAACCAAGAAGCAACTAGACCAAGAAGCAACTAGACCAAGAAGCAACTAGACCAAGAAACAATTAAACCAAGAAGCAACTAGACCAAGAAACAATTAAACCAAGAAGCAACTAGACCAAGAAGCAAGTCTCGTGTAATACCTCAAGTACTTACCTCTCTTGATGAGACTATGTAAAGTAAAACCCGGCCGTGGGGCGTGACTCTTATAGGGAGCCATCAAACGTTGGAAATAGGTATGGGTAACGCTATCATGGAAGCTTGCTTTGGTTTCTTCAATTTCCGTATCCAAAAAGGTGAAGTCTGGGATATTGTTTGGATCATCCCAGAGATCTTTGAAGATTTTGGTCCCCAAACTTTTAGTAGTGGGTTTGCTAACATCAAGAGTAAAAACAACCCACTCCGCCATATTGGGCATGGCAGTGTAGTGTTTGCCACCCATATTGGCGAGTTCAGGCAATTCTGCTTTTTGCTCCTCCGTATAATTAACTGTAATTGGTAGGATCCAGCTAAATACCTCCGGGTTGGCCGAAGGAAGGGGAGGGGACAAAGTCTTTCAAGCCGTTCCCAAAGTCTTTCAAGCCGTTCCCAAAGTCTTTCAAGCCGTTCCCAAAGTATTTTTTTTTCCAAAGGGGGGTGGGGGCATAAATTAACATGGGGAATTCATCAGACATTTCGGATACTTCTATGATGGAGCTTGAGCATACTCTAACAGCCTCAGTGTCAAGAACCAAAGTAGTGCGAGGGTCCGTACCAGCCCTAGTGGCATTACTAGCATTAGGGCCTTTACCAAAAGATCGTTTTCCAGAGCCAGTGCCCTTTTCAGAAGGTCCGTGACCAAAACCACCCTTGAGATTGTCACCTATGCAGCTACTGCAGGGAATAGTGACAGTAGATCCCGGAATAACAGTTGTTATAAAAGAGGTAATCGTTTCAGTAACATCTGTGTCTTCTGGTCTTTGAGTTTCTTCAGGAGGGCACGGAATCGTAGCAGTAGTTCCAGACACAATAGTTGTTATCATGGAGGTAATTGTTTCAGTAACATCAAGATCTTTAACAGGTGATTCGTCGCCAGCATCAGGTCCCAACAACTGGTAACGAAGTATCAGTCACTGCCTCAAGTGAAGAGACTGTTACCTCGACTATCACTAGTGTCGTCACTGTCACCAATGATAACGGCATCGAGACTGATGTGCCTGCTCTGTTGGCTGACGAATACGATGCTTGTAAGGCATCCACCGTCACTGTGACTATCACTGACGATAAAACTGTGTCTGCTGTTGAGTTCTTACATGACAGGATTACCTTTTCCAGAATTACCCTTGACATTGTTACTACTACTACTAGAACTTCTACTACTACTACTACTACTACTACTCCTACTACTACTACTACTACTACTCCTACTACTACTACTAGAACTTCTATTAGCACATAAAACTTAGACCAAGTCTATATTATGGATAAGTCTATATTGGGGATATACAAATTCCAGTAAGACCATTACCCAAACCTTTTTACCGATTTGAAATATATACAGTTATTAGAAGTTACAGATAAGGAGGAGACTTGGGTGATAATACACCAAAAAATAGCTATAATGCGGAAAAAACATAAATGGTAATACGTGGTTCGGAAATTTGTGGGTTTTATTTTGAGAACACAAGAACGTCTTCTTTCAAAGCAACGCCAATGATCCATCTTCCCATTGTCCCCCACCCCCTTCCCCACCCTCCAATACATTCATCAGCAATGGAGAGGCACATATACACCAATACATTCATCAGTAGTGGAGAGGCACCTGTACACCAATACATTCATCAGCAATGGAGAGGCAGCTGTACACCAATACATTCATCAGCAGTGCAGGGGCAGCTGTACACCAATAGCTCTACCAAGACCAAAGACCCCCCAGGCCAGTATTCGTCTCCTAAAGCACACCAATACTGCGATCCCAGTGTCTATATTCTGTTTTCTTAGCGGAGTATAACTAATATACGTAAGAGAAGAAATGGAATTAGTAGTAGTCCGTAGTCAGTAGAGTATGTCGTTAGTACTGATGAATATAGTGCTAGTAGTAAGAGTAGTTAGTAGTAAGAGTAGTTAGTAGTAAGAGTAGTTAGTAGTAAGAGTAGTTAGTAGTAAGAGTAGTTAGTAGTAAGAGTAGTTAGTAAGAGTAGTTAGTAGTAGTCAGTGGTTAGTAATAGTAATACTATGACTAATACTAATTCCAGCATACTCAGTAGTGTAGAGTAAAGGTGCTGGATATTCAGTGGGTCCGTGTAATCACCAGTCTCATGCTAGAATATCTATATCTCACATATGTTAGATCCATGCGACAATTGAATCCATGTGAAGTACATTCGATTTCTCCTTTACGAAGTTTCGAGTCCTCGGAATAATACTTTGATATTTCATATGCTCTTTTGGTTCTGTGTACCTCGAAAAACCCACTAACATTACCATACCAACTGGTTATGGGCCCTGAATCGCATATCTCGAAATTGGAACATTCCTATCATCTTGACCATAATGAGCAAGCTCCAATCTTCGAACAGGACCTTGTGAAAGCTCCAATTTTCGAAGAGGACCTTGTGAAAGCTCCAACTTTCGAAGAGGACCTTGTGAAAGCTTTGGAGAAGATAGAGAGCAGTTTGATACGGTTGAGTATACGTTGAAGACCCAAAGAAGATCTTGCAAAGAGCTATTTCCTATTCTTAGACAGGAGTCATCGAAGTTCTTTAAGGAAATTGAAAGACTTGAACGAGTCGGGTAAACTTCAATGGTTCAAAGACAACGCTCCAAGGATTGGATGGTAAACCGACGGTTGTATCCAATTGATATAAAGTGAACATTTCCTACTTATCTTATGTCAGTCGAAAGGGATATGTGTAACATGTTGCAAAATACGCAAGGTCGTATGCGCTCAAGCTACTCAGGAAGACGTGACTTAATGGATGTGCCAGCTCATGAGATCTTGTACGATGAAGCCTCTCAGTCCGATTGTTACAATGGTGATACAGCGTTTGACCATCACAGCACTTCGGGTTCATAGATGGCTCCTTTGGAATATTCCACAACAGTATTCCACAACAGTACTCCAGAACAGTATTCCAGAACAGTATTCCAGAACAGTATTCCAGAACAGTACTTCCCATTGTTCTGGTGGAGAGTGTTTCGGTTCCACTTTCTCTCTTCAAAATCCTAAAAAATAAGGATGTGTGTCCTTTCTCCAGGATTACCAAGATTTCAATGAAATCCACTCACTGGATACTTGCCACTGTTATTGCTTCCGCCGCGGGGGCTGAATCCGCTTACCCATTGGTCTTCTTTGCCAAGGTTAATAATAAATTGGAGCCTCTTCAAAGCAGGTGGTTTTCCCTGAAGGAAGGGGATTTCGATATATTGTCTTATGAAGACCTGCTGAAGTCCCCTGTTGAGTTCACTTTACTTGAAAATCATGTCTATACTAACCAAACTTCTACCCTGGGGTATGCGGGGCTTTATGATGACTTCTTTGCCATTTCTCCCTTTGTCAATCGTACCAGCTGGCATTTGAACAGTGAAAACAGGATTACTAATGTTGCACTTACCTCGTGCCGCCTTGGGAACGTCAGATTCCTCTTTGAGGAAACATCAACGAATATAAGAGTTTAGGCAGAAATGTATTAAACGAACATAACAGTAATTCCATTGTACTAATAAGTCAGTGGTTAGTAGTCAGTAGTTAGTAATAGTAATAGTAATAGTAATAGTAATAGTAATAGTAATAGTAACAGTAGTTAATAGTAGTCAGTATTATTGCTTGTCAATATTCAGTAGTCAGTAGTAGTAGTAGTAGTAGTAGTAGTAGTAGTAGTAGTAGTAGTAGTAGTAGTAGTAGTAGTAGTAGTAGTAATAGTAGTAGTAGTAATAGTAGTAGTAGTAGTAGTAGTAGTAGTAGTAGTAGTAGTAATAGTAGTAGTAGTAGTAGTAGTAGTAGTAGTAGTAGTAGTAGTAGTAGTAGTAGTAGTAGTAGTAGTAGTAGTAGTAGTAGTAGTAGTAGTAGTAGTAGTAGTAGTCAGTAACTAGTAGCAATAGTAAAAGTAATAGTAATAGTAATAGTAATTCCAGCATATTCAGTAGTGTAGAGTAAAGGTGCTGGATATTCAGTGGGCCCGTGTAATCACTAGTCTCATGCTAGAATATCTATATCTCACACTATATCCAAGACTATATCCAAGACTATATCTAACACTATATCTAACACTATATCCAAGACTATACTCAAGACTATATCCAAGACTATATCCAAGACTATATATAACACTATATCTAAGACTATGACTATGGTCTGTGATCTATACATATAGACTTTCTGGCCATCACTTATGCCATAAAACCTGATGGTTGGAGTCTGAGTCTATGTACTTAAGTTATATTACTACCAGTACCCCACATTTCCAACTTGACAGTAAAGTAGGCTATATCTTGTCTCCTGGATTTATAGAGCTCCGGACTCAATACTTCCTAATATACACAACGATGAGTATATCCACGACTTGGGCCGGCAAGTGACGCGCGAGTTTTTAAAGAAGGCCACCGAAGTCGATTCTTCTTCTCCTGAAGATTTGAGAAAATCTCCTTCGTCTCTGCTGCTTGCAGCCGTACACCAGCTCGTCACCAAGAATGTGGCCAAACAGATCGGTTATACTTGGACACATAACTACAGTTATACTTGGACACTGTTAGATCCACCATAGGTAGTGCCCTACCTATTGAGGTATTTTAAAGCCTACTCTGTCTAATATTAACAATGGCCACTTCAACACCCTGCGCCCCAACGTTCATCGCTATTGTTGTCGAGCTAAGCCTCACGCACCACTATATAAACACCTCAGATTCCTCCCTTGGAAGAATCATCAACCAAAAAACATAGTAACTAGAGTACCTGACGTAACCGGAGTCTAACAGACACATAAATACAGTTATACTTGAACACATAACTACAGTTATACTTGAACACATAACTACAGTTATACTTGGACACATAAATACAGTTATACTTGGATGTGGGGTTAGGCACAGATCTCTCGGGAGGCTACGAGTAATCGATGTTAGGAGTAATTAAGGCGCTGATATTAGTGTCTCACCATTTGGCCATCATAAAGAGACAGCACCACATTGAAGATGAACCCAGATTAAAGGAAAGATTACTTAACTCCTCATGTACCCTCAACTCGAGCACATCAGGTGGTCCTTTCAATAGCCATGGAGTAATGGAGTACAGTCCAGAGAACTGGACTTATTGGTATTCATAAAGTTCATAGTCTCATCAAGGTATGTGTATACATGAGGAGTTACACGAAAGCTGTTTCCCAGAACACTTATCTTATCTTATATTATTCTCTATTCTCTATTCTCATATGTACTATCATATTCTCATCTCATCTTTCATCTCATCTCATTTGTTAATATCTCATCTCATCTCATCTTATCTCTCATCTCATCTCTCATCTCATCTCTTATCCCGACTCTTCTTGTCTGCGACGGGCTAGACTGGACTTTGACCGTGATGTGGACATGGTCGAGGACCGGGGAAAGGCATGACGAGTGGAAGGTTCGATGTCGAGATCTGGAAGGTACAGCTCATCGGGATCTGCTGGTGCCTGCACTGGAGCCTTCAGCTTAAAGTCAAGCTCGCTGATGTTTTTGTTGACAAGGTACCGTAAGGCATTGTACCATATATTATGGCGTTGTCGGGTAGGACACGTGATCTTGATGGACTTGGACCGGCTGTGTACCAAGATACTCTTATGATGGAGTCCTGTGGGCAATGGATTTGAGTCATCCACACTCTCCACTCGGTCAATGGCCATGGCCTTAGTCTTAACTTCTGAAGGGTTGGTTAACACAGGGTTAGATGATGACCAGTAGAGTGTCAACGAGTAAGGGTGTACCCAGAAATACCGTTCGTGTCTGCTGGCGGAAATGGAGCTCAAAGGCCCGAGTTTTCGGTAGTACTTGAAGAGGTACTCACCAATAACCACTTGTGTGATGGCCTGGATCATGGACCGATCCGTGAGTGAGATATTGGATGCAATGGAAAGTCCTGCAAGCGAATCCATTCCTGTACTGAGGTTGGAATGAATACTCAGGTGAGAAGCAAGTTGCGATAACGAATGGCTTTGGTGACTCTGGTGACTCTGGTGATGACCCTTGCTAAGATTCTTTGGCATGGACTGATTTTTGGGACTCTTAGCATTAGGATCACTATTGGCCGATGTTTCTGAGTCTTGGCTCAAAACTCCCGGAGATCGCTTTTCTCCATTCTCTCCAAATGAAGAAGAAGGAGAATATGTCTCTCCACTTCCCAAAACAGGTGTAAATGGAGCACTGAACTCTTTCTGGTAGCCTCGTCTATGAGCATGCTGCAGGAACGTTTCGTCCAGTAACTTCTCCACATTCAACGCCTCACACCGACTGAGTTTCTCATAGTAACTCAGAGGAAGAAGTGTCACCTTACCGGGTTCGGGCACACGCACTTTCGTGGTGGGGACAAACGCTTTTTCCGGTACACAGATGTACTTCAACTGCCGGGCTGCGGCTGAGAGCATTCCGGCGTCCTGGAGTGTATCGCTAGCTTGTTTCATGGCATGGTACTGCAGGACAGTGGTAACCTTGAATCCAAGTTCCTCTGCCTTGGCATGAAGCTCATCCTCTGTAATCACTTTCGTGGAGGTGGAGTCCTTAAGTCTCTGGTACTCTGGTTTCTCCAAAACAAAGAGATTGAAATCTCTCAGACGAGAAACAATTTCCTCTTTGGTGATTTCCTTTGGAGTTTCCACTTTCTCCACTTCCTTCTCCTCCAATTCCTTTTGTTTCTCCTCCAATTCCTTTTGCTTTTCTTTCATGGCTTCGTAATGTGTCTTTTCCACAACCACCATTCCGAATCGAGCTGAACTGGCCTTTAAACTTTCAACACTGAAACTTTCTCCTGCATCCTGGAACGCATCTGGTTCTTCGTCTTTAAGACCTTCTTGATGTAACCATTCCATGGCCTCGTCTGTATCCTTGAATATAAGCATACCTCTAGCCTTAAGTGCAGTCTCCATGGCCTCATAGTCTTGGAAGACATGCATACCTCTGGCCTTGGCTGCTGTCTGTAACTGTTCCTCTGTACACTGCAGGAGATTCAGGTTCATGAACTCGTATTTGCTTGTGTGTATGATCACATAGCCCTGGTCCTGTAAATAAGCCCGGACCGGCTCCAACTTATCGCCATGAAGATCCAGTAAGTCGAATCTGCTGCTCAAATCTTCATATTCCGCTTTGGGTAATACCACCACGCCTAGACCCTCGGCTAGAGTTTCCATATCGGGCGAAAACACATATCCTTTCTCACCAGATTTTTCGGCCAAGTACTCCTTTGATGGAGACTTGATTTGAGTATGGAGTTGCTCAAGTTCTGAGCCCAGAATAAGCGTTAAACCAGCCTTTTCGGCTTTTTCGGCCAATGATTCTTCAGCAATAGCCTTGAGTCCTGCATGGTCTTCCTGAGACGTAAGCACCATACCGTTTCTGGCTGCATGCGTCGAGAGTTGCTCAATGGATGGTTTGTTGGCCTTTAAGAGTAAATTGTCGAACTCGGTAATCTTCACGGCCTTTAGCCCTGTGTTTTGAAGATGATCATCAAGGGTTTTGCCTGCATCCAGACGGAGCCCTTCAAGTTCGCTCTGCAAAATAACACTATATCCTTGAGACTGTGCTGCCTTGGAAATGGCTTCCAAAGAAGGATTGTTCACTTGCTCTTCTAGACTTTGAACTTGTTCTTGCAGACTCTTCACTGTTTCCTGGAGAGTATTAAACTCAGCCACAGGAACCACCACCAAACCCTCTTTTTCGGCCTTTTCTTCAAGTGTTTCTCTCATTTCTTGTAGTTCTGCCCACGTGACAAGCTCCATATTCAGTTCCTTGGCTTTTTCCCGGAGAAATTCCGAGTTCTTAAGAGATTCCACCAACGACTCGTATTTCTCCTTGAACGACGTCATATTCTCATGCTCCGCCACAGGTATAAGCGTCATGTTTGCATCTCTGGCCTTCTCATCTAACAGCTGGGAAATCTGTCGTTTCATATCTTCAAATTGGTCACTTTCAACCAACACATAGCCAAGCAGGAGAGCTAATTGGGTCACATCAGAAACATCAGGACTGTGTAACTTCTGGTACTCATCCCGGTCCATAATGGCCTTATTCTCCTTCTCAGCCTTAAACTCCAACGATTCATTGCACAGTTCCTGCATCTTCTCGTATTCTGAAACGGGAATAGCTACCATGGATAAAGCCACGGCTCTCTCGAAGATGGTCTTCTTCTTTTCCCGTTGCATTTCGTCGTATTCTTCCGTAGAAACAACCACACAATTGCACTTGGCCCCCAAGTCGGCCAAATATTGATGAGACGGTTTCTCCAACTGCGTTTCCATTTGCAGTAACTTGGAGGAGTCCAGGCGTAACTTCACAAGAAGCGATTTGCCCAACACTGCCATATCCTCGGAGTCCGCTTTCTGCTCCAAAGTCTGGTTGGACTTCGCCTTAAGACTGGCGAGTTCGTCTGCAGGAACCATCGTGTAACTATGCACGGCGGCTTTCTCTTGTAAAACAGAGAGACTGGGCTTTTCAATTTCGTCTTGAAGTTTTTGGTTTTCACTCAAAAGAGTTTGGTATTCATTCTTCGTCACGTGCTGTAACCCTGCACTCTCCAATTTCTTTTCAAGCGGCTCATTTAGCTTATTATGGTCTTCTTGACTAATCAAAGTTAACCCGAGAGCAAGGGCACCTGCATAGAGGCTCGCTTCGGTATGTTTAGTCTTTGCTTGTTTCACAATGGAATCATGCTCTTTTTGGTCCACTAATACGCAGTCTTGGCGGGCTGCCTGGGCTTGGAGGTACTCGTGCAGTGGGGCGTCAAGCTGCTTGTTTAGACTTGCGATCTGTTCATGCATAGTGTCTTGGTTTTGGTTCCATTGTTCTTTGGGCATGGTTATGAGCCCGGCCTCCAGTGCTAATTCTTCAATTTCTCGATCTTTGTTTAACAATCTCGAATGCTCTGATGTTAACACGAGCACGTGACCGGCTTCCTTTGATTTCTGTTGCAAATATTCCAATTCAGGTGTTTCCAACTTTTGTTTTGCATCTTTCAATGCAGAAAATTCCACGCTTGGGACCACGACGTGTCCTGCTTCACCAGCATATTTTTCCACAGTGGAAACATCGAAATCCCGGAGTTTTTCAAGCTCTTCCGCATCCTTCTCTGCAATAATTGTATGCGAGAGCTCGCCTGTTTTTTGACGCAAGAACTCTAAAGATTTCCAATTGCTCTCGTGCTCAGTCTGTTTTTCACTCAACAATTGCTGAGTTTGCGAGAGTTTTGTCTCGAAATCAGTAGCTTTTTCGGTGATTTCCTGGAGATTTTGAGATTTCTGCTCCAACTCCTTTTCAGTCGTTTCCAACTTCGTTTCAATTGTTTCCAACTTCTTCTCAGTCGATTCCAACTTTTGTTCTGTTTCCTCCAACTTCTTCTCCGTTATCTCAACCTTCTCCTCTGCTTCGACTAGAGAATTTTTGGTGCTTTCAAATTCACTTCCAGACACCAACACGTGACCGTTCTTTCCTGCACTTTCATGGAGGAAATCCAATGATGGCTCAGAATAGCTCTTCTCGTACATTTCCAATTCCTTGTGCCTGGTATTAGACACGAGCACGTGTCCATGGTCCAAAGCCTTGGAATGTAACATTTCCACCGATGGATTCTGAAGGTCCTTCCATTCCTGTGTAATCACCAAAGTACGACCATTATTCAGGGCCATATTCTCCAAGTAAGAAACCAGGGGATCATTATAAGATTTTTCCAAATCCGTTAATTCTTGGAACCGCTTGAAATCCACAAGTTTCCGTTCGTTCAAATTAGCATGTTTTTCCAAAAACTCCATTGTAGGTTTTTCACACATTTCTTTTGATTTCTGGAACAAAAGCAAATCCTGCGTAGAAACCAAGTCAAAGTCTTGGTTTTTGGCATGTTCTTTAAGGAAATCGAGACTTGGAGATTCGAACACTTGTTGAAGTTTCTGGAGTTCCAGACCCAAAACCAACTTGTAGCCTTGTTTCTCTGAATGATCCAGAAGATACTGCACAGAGGGGCTCTCCAACTTTTTAGTAAGATTGGAATATTCTGAAACCGATAAAAGTGTCATATCAATTTCCTTAGCTTTTTCAGCCAAAAAGGTTTCTGGGGGAGAGCGAAGGGTTTCCTGCATAGACTCGAGTTCATTCTGGTCCACCAATGTCTTCCCCAATAAATCAGCCTTAGCCACCAAAAAGTCCATTTCCGGAGCTTCCAATTGGCTCTTCATTTCCTGGAGTTTCGACTCCTCTATAAGCACAGACCCGTACCCCTGTGCTTTATCCTCCAAGAATGCCAACGAAGGCAGATTCACCGCAGACTTCAATTGGTCATATTCGCCATGTGTAATAAGCTTCATGTTCTTGATCTTCTCCTTATCTTCAAGATGTTTTTCGAAATCCTGACTTGGAACGGCCACATACCCATGAGAAGAGATTTTTTCCGTCAAAAAATCAAGGGAGGGAGTGTCAATGGACCGTTTCATGCTGGAAAAGTCGTCTTTGGGCACGGTCACGTGGCCCAAACGTTCACTGTGGGTTTGGATATGAGCCAATTCAGGAGCATGAGCCAATTTCTTGAGCTCGTTGTGGCTGGCCAAGGATAATGTCACCAAACCCAAAGTTTTAGCTGCTTTTTTCACCTGATTCTCCAGCGGAGTATCTGCTTTTTGCCTTAATTTGGAAAGTTCAGTTTGGGGCAACACAGAATGCTGAAGAGCCTCGGCTTTAGCACGGAGATAATCGATTTCGGGTGACTCCACCAGACTCTTCAACTCGGCCAATTCATATTCTGGGATCACCACGTTTTGGTGCTTGGAGGCCAACTGCAGGATCGTGTCCAAACCAGGATCTTCAATCCGTTTCTTCATGGAATCTAGTTCCAGATTAGACAATATAGAACAACCTAGACCTTCAGCATGTTTTGTCACGTGCTCAAGAGGTGGTTTTTCCGCAAGAAGACGGAGTTTTTCCGCTTCTTCCTTGGCCAAAACTTCATGGTCCATTTTCTTTGCATGTAGAGTGATTTCCTGTATCGTAGGATTATCGGCCCGGTCACTAATAATCTTGAACTCCGTTTCTGGAATCACCAAGTGACTATGTTTCTTGGCTTCCTCCATAAGATGCTCCACTGATGGTTTGTTTAGACGTTCATGCTCTGTTTCAGGCAAGATCACGTGCCCATGTTTCCTAGCAGTTTCTAGAATATGATCAATTTCAGGCTCATTTGCCAATTTGGTTAATTCTTCATGTTCCTGTTTAGGAACAAGCACGTGACCAAGGAGTTCGGCTTTATTTCCAATTTGTTCAAGTGTAGGACTTGTAGCTTGTTTCACAATTCCAGCATACTCCTCCCCATTGATCAAAACATGCTGGTGCTTTTCTGCATGTTTCTGGAGGTGTGGAAGATCGGGACTTTCGGCTTTTCCCTGTAGAATTTCAAGCTCTTTCTTGTCCAAAATAGCACTATTATGGTTAGCAGCGAAAACACCAATTTCTTGTAAGTTTGGAGCCTTGGAAAGCCTGAATAATTCATCGTATTCATCTTGAACAAGCACTTTATGATTCAAATTCTCGGCAAGTTCCGAAACCCGTTCTAGACCCGGGTTTTCAAGTTTCTGCAATGTTTCGGGCTCCACCAATTGATAGCCCAATTTCTTGGCATGCTGCTTCACGTGATCTTCAGATTCCAAAAGCGTATTCTTCTTCTGTACAGATTCCTTCAAAGAAGAAATTTCCTTTTCCATCTTTTCATGAGTTTCTGTGGAAATCACTTCGTGGCCCAAATCCTTGGAATATGCCTTAAGCTCATCGAGATTTGGTGCAGTGGCTTTTCTCTGCAATTCTCCAAACTCATTCTTTTCCACCGTCACCAAGCCATGGGTTTCGGCCTTTTCCTGTACATACTGCACCGAAGGATTCTGTATCTTTTCCAAAAGATCAGTGTATTCCTTTTCTGTAACCGGAACCAAACCGTGTTTCTGAGCACGCTCCACGGCAAAATCTAGAGATTCCAAAACCTTGGTTTCGACCACAGAATGGGCCAAATCATGTGCTTTTTCTTGAATATGAACAAGACTTGGTTTCTCTGCACGTGACTCGAGTTCCTCATACTTTTCCACAGGAACAACACTTACTTTCAAGCGTTTGGCATGCGTTTCGAGATCATTTGTGGAAGGATTCTCGGCAAGTCTTTTCAACTCCAGGTACTCATTTTGGTCCACAAGCTTGTGGGAGTTTGCCAGGGCCTTTTCCTGCAAATAAGCCATACTAGGGTTTCTGACATTCTCCTCCATTCTCTCAAGTTCTTCTTCTGGCAAAACCTTCATCTTAAGTACAGCAGCTTTCTCGCTAATATGGTCAACGTCAGGAGAATCAGCAAGCTTTTGAAGATTAGAGAGTTCTTCTTTTTTGATTGAAGAATATCCCGAAGCTTCCAAAACCCGGTTCATGGTATCGAACGTAGGAGTTTCCGCTAACTTTTGGAGTTTCTGGTGATCCTCTTCATCCACCAATAAAGCCTTCAATGTTTGGGCCTTTTCCATAAGTTCCTGTTTGGAAGGTTCGTTGGCTTTTCTGGACACTTCCTTGAGTTCTTCATTTGGAATAAGAGTATGATTATGGGAAGAAGCATGGGTGGAGAGTTGCTCAAGTGGAGGGTTCTTTAAAGATTTCAATTCTTCAACACTAACCGTTTCGTGTCCAAGACCTTGAGCCTTTTCGGTAAGGTACGAGATTTGGGGGTTTTCCAATTCAGAAGTGATTCTAGAGACTTCTGCCTCCAATTTGGTGACTTCAGAAGTCAACTTCTCGATTTGTCCATCCTTATTCTCGACTTCTGCATTCAATTTCTCGATTTCACCGGTCAATTTCTCGATTTCTCCATTCAAATCCTTCACCTTTTCACTTAAATCGGAGTTCATGACATGTAAGGCATCCGAATCCTTAGCCATTTCACCCAATTTCTGCTCCAACTCATCAGCCTTTTTTTTCCAATCAGATACCTCTTCCTTTAAATTCTGAGAGTCTTTGCGTAAAGTGTCCAACTCTGCCACCTTAATAATTTGAGAATCCAAGGATTTGGCCTTTTCAGCCAAGAAATCAAGGCCTGGACTTTCAACCAACCCTCTAAGTTTGTTATGTTCCTCAGTTTTGACCAAATCAAGGCCATTTTTCTTGGCTTTTTCGGCCAAAAAGTCATGATCGGGATCTTCAGCCAAGCTTCTAAGTCGTTTGACCTCGTCAATCTTCACCAAATCAAGACCCTTCTCCTGGGCCTTTTCGGCCATATGAGTATGGCTAGGCTCATGAGCTTTTCTGAAAAGATCGGTGTATTCAGAAGAAGCTAAGGTCACGAGATCATGGCTTTCTGCATGTTTCTGAACAAGAGCTAGCGAAGGCTCATATGCTTGTTTCTTCAAAACCTCATAATCATCGTTCTTTAAAAGCGTATGGCCAATAGCTTTTTCCTGGATGGTTTCAAGCGATGGGTTTTGGAGATGGTCCAAGGATGCCTGCAGAATGACCTTATGGCCCAAATTTTCAGCCTTCAGAGTTAAAAGTTCCAACGATGGATCCACCAAAGCTTTATACTCTTGATCGGGCAAAACCACACATTGAAGTCTGGACCCGATCTCCTTGAGCTGCTCCAAAGAAGGGTTCTTCAACTCTTCATGAACAGATTTTGGTACCACCAAATAGCCCTTCTTTTCTGCATGTTGGCCAAGAGCTTCTAAACCAGGGTTCTTCAATTCCGTGAGTTCTTGCTCAGGAACCACCGAGAAACCCTTTTGCTTGGCGATTTTCGTCACCTGATCAACCAGAGGAGATGCCTTTTTCTCCAATTCTCCAACCTCCTTAACCGATAAGAGCTTAAATCCGAGCTCCTGAGATTTCAGCCGGAGATATTTCTTCAGAGGCTGCTCATGATCGGTTTCCACGGACTTAAGGTGGTCGTATTCGTCAAGAGGCACTGGCCGATGCTTAATGGCCTTGCACTTGGAAAACAAAAACGATTCCGAAGGGTTCTCCAAAAGAGCCTCATTCTTTTTAAGACTGGCCAAATGCTCCACGTCCACGGGCTCATAGCCAGAGAGTTTCAACTTCTCCGAAAGGTAGGAGAAGTCCGGATTCTCGTATTTGGAGCTGATATTCTTCAAACCAGCCAATTCCTCATTTGGAATAAACACCAATCCGGTGGCTTCAAGCCGCTTCTTCATCTCCTGCTCATCCACAAGCTCGTCGTGCTCAGATTTACTCAAGAGAATGTATCCCTTGGAGTCTAAGGCAGTGGATATCCGGTCCACGCTCATATCCGAGATATCATTATACTCGAGCTTGGCGTAATTTTCCAGGGTCACCAACACCAAGTTATGGTCGGCAGCAAATTTCTGCACCTGGTCTTCAGTGATGGAAGCACTGGCGCCCGAAAGTTCCTGCGAGAGCACGTGCTGGTTGAAAGGTTTCTTTGGAGGCTCGAAATCCAGCTCTGAACTATCGGAGTCCTGGAGATAGGAGTTGGTACGTTGGAGAGGGTTCTGGAACGGACCTGCATCTGGGTCAGAGTCTGAGCCGGAATCCGCCAACTTCCGAGATGGTTTGGAAGGTGTCTGTGATTCCGGACCAATGAAATCCTCCCAGTTGTCATCCTTGGGCCAAGGGCTTCCCTCGTTGGAGTCGTGTTCAGAGTCGTTGAGCAAAATGAACTTGGAGCCCTTCTTGGCAGGAGTAAAAACCTGGGATTTTTTGGCCAGTTTCGGGCCCATATCTCGTCCCAACACCTTGGCGGCTTTAGGAGTCGTTCTAGCTGATCCTGCAGAAGTTCTGAGCTTGACAAGAGCAGCTCTGAGTCTGGAAATCGTCTGGTTGGAATGGGCCAAGTTGGCACGCACGGTTTCGATCTCCAAGTCGGAGCTTTTGGGATCATGTTCCCTCTGCAAGATATTCTCAGAATCCTGAAGGATTTGGTCCAAATCCAGGATCTCGTCGTCCTGCTCCTGTACAGAGTCGGCATGGACCCTTCCCACGTCGACGAAATCGGGTCCATCCGAATGGAAATTGCCCGAAACGGCAGCAGCCAGTCCCATCTCCTTCATCTTCGAGACTTTCATGTGCAAATCATCGTTTTCATCGTTCAACTCGTCGATCCGGCCATGTAATTCCGCATTCTCCTTCTTGAGCTGCTCCTGCGTCTTGGCCCACTCTGCCGCCATCGTCAGTGCTTTCAACTGGTATTCATCATTATCACGCTGCAACCCACTGAGCCGAATCATGGTCTCATTATGAGTTTTAACCAACTTCTCATTGGCCACACGCAACGACTCCAAGTCCTCGGATAAGTTTGCCACCGAAGTCTCCAAGTCCCAGTTTTTATCCTTTAATTCAGTTTCATTTGTTGCTGCCAAAACATGGGTCTTCGATAGCTGCATGACTTGAACCTTGTACTTGGAGATCTCGTCCAACTGCGTCTTCATTTTGGACTTGATGGTATGGTTTTCAGCCGTAAGACGACGACACTCACTAAGGAGGTTCTCACTGAGCCCCACCACAAAGTCCATATCTTGACCTTTGGATTCAGGGCGTAATTGGGGATTTGGTTGGGGGATTTTGCCGGCCAATTGGGAAGGGTGGCTTGTCTGCAGGACACTCGATCCAGGACTTGAATGGGCATTTTGAGGGGAACTGGCGTTTCTTCTTAAAACTGAGAGGTTAGAAGGAGGTGGTGCCACGGGTGGTCTAGGTCCTTCCGTTTTAGGCCGATTTCCGAAAAGTTTTTTCTGGATATCCGAGAGTTGGCCCCGGATATCTTCCTTTTTGGGTTGTGACATGGTATAAGTAGAGCACGTGAGGGTCAGGACACTTCTATGCTATTTCAGAGATGTTGTTTCCGAGATATTGTTTCCGAGATATTGTTTCCGAGATGTTGTTTCCGAGATGTTGTTTCCTAATTAGGAAGGTATGCCGAAGAAAGAGTGATGAGTATGGACAGGATGATTGGGGGTATGTTCAAGGGATAAGTTTGAGGGGTGTTCGAGGGATGTTCGAGGGATGTTTGAGGGGTGTTCGAGGGGTGTTTCAGTAAGTTTGAGGGGTGTTTGAAGTATGATTCAGTACGTTTGAGGGGTGTTTCACACTGGTTTCACGGTTGTTTCACGTTTGTTTCACGTTTGTTTCACACTTGTTTCAAACCTGTTTCACTTCTGTTTCACTATACTCGCTGGTGTCTCGAAAGCGGCCACGATTGCTCTGGTTCCCGGTGTATTGGGGAAGAAGAAGATGAGAAAAATCACGCGTGGTATGTAAATAGACTGCATGCGCGCTCGGCAACGATGCACGCTTGCATACCTCTGGTGCACGGGTTTACCAACACGCCACTTTGACGGTTTCTTAGTCACGTTTCAAGTGTGTTTCAGGTTTGTTTCAAGTGTGTTTCAGGTTTGTTTGAGGTTTGTTTCGAGTGTGTTTCGAGTGTGTTTCAGCTTTGTTTCAGCTTTGTTTCGAGTCTGTTTCATATTTGAAACATCAGGACTGAAACTTGATACTTAACCTTTAAACATACCTGATCTGAGTACCGGATGCACTGATGTCTCCTTTGAATCACATGATCTGGATCTAAAGATCTACGTCACGCTGTGTGCAGGAGCCCCACAACATCCATAACATCATACTCTATCCTAATTAAGGTTATACTCTATAAGTAGAGATTAGAAATATGGAAAAACGTTATTGGATATGATGATTTCAGGGGGTCAGTTCCGACCATTCCGGGGTGTCATTACCGACTTATTGATTGACCTATTGACTGACCTATTGAGCTGGGCCGTTTTTTCTCATCCCCCAAAACATATATTAATTTTATAGGAATAGGTCTAGACTTTAAGGAGCCTAAGTATCTTAAACTGTTCCGGGGATGATTTGTTCATGAGTGTGTGGAAAGAAAAAGGGGGATATGTTTTTAGCACGTGATGTGTCATGTGACGTATCACGTGATGAAGTAGATTATTAAGCCCATAAAAGGAAACGACAACGGCATCGAGGATAAATCAATAGAGTAGAAGTCAATAGGGAAGAGGTACGGGTTTGTCTGAGTATATGTTCAATACACTATACTATACACTACACTACACTATACTATACTCTATACTCTATCTCTATACTCTATACTCTATACTCTATACTCTATACTCTATACACTACACTATGCACTATACTATACACTATACTCTATACTATACACTATACATTATACACTATACACTATACACTATACACTATACACTATACATTATACACTATACACTACACTATGCACTACCTGAAGCAGTGATTGGTGTTGCGCGTTAGCACGCACCTTCCGGTACAGAGGAACTGATATATGATTGGACTTCAATAACTCTACCAAAAGAGGGACTCTGGTAATCGTAGTTGTCATCTCTTTTGTAACTCTATTGGTATGTAAAGTAGTGGGTTCGTGTCTTGTATTTCACTAATGATACCGCTCAGAATAGAGCGGGATCTTCTCTGTATATAGTTGTCCACGGAACTCCTAAACCGAGCTCTCTCATCTACATTGTCTTCTCCAAGACAATGCCCAGAGCTAGACGAGAGCTAGACGAGAACTATACGAGGGCTAGACGAGGGTTAGCTCTAGGTTTGTCTTCCTCCAACAACACCCAACATTGTTTCATCTGGATGTTCACATGAACATGCAGTACTTGCACACATATGAAGCACCCTCATGCTCATCAGTCATATGTCGCATGTTCCAACAATTGGAACCGTTTGGGGTCCTCGACTCACTATAACTACTACACCCCTAAATACACAATCTACAATACCTACACTAATATACTTTGGACGAGTTTTCTTTTCTTCTCTACTATTATCACCCATATAAATGGACTACTACTACTACTACTACTACTACTACTACTACTACTGACTACTACTACTACTACTGACTACTACTACTACTACTGTCTACTACTACTACTACTACTACTACTACTACTACTACTACTACTACTACTGTCTACTAATACTACTACTATTAACTATTATTACCATTACTCTTACTTTGTATCTACTACTGTCTACTACTACTACTGTCTACTAATACTACTGTCTACTAATACTACTGTCTACTAATACTACTGTCTACTAATACTACTGTCTACTACTAGTACTAGTACTGGTACTGACTACTAGAACTTTTATTACTACTAGTGCTTACAAGAACCTAACATGTAAAGTGTAGTATATAGAAGTGTAGTATATAGAAGTTTAGTATATGGAAGTTTAATACATAGAAGTTTAGTATATAGAAGTTTAGTATATGGAAGTTTAATACATAGAAGTTTAGTATATAGAAGTTTAGTATATGGAAGTTTAATACATAGAAGTTTAGTATAGAAGTTTAGTATATAGAAGTTTAGTATATAGTAGACAATGGAAAGCAGTACACAGTAGTATATAGTTTTATAGCTGTACATAGTGTTATAGTAACTGGTACAGTAGAATGATATCACTCTAGAGTGTATTTTTGACTCGTGCTATTGAGTCTACAGTAGACTATAGTGAAGTAGTATTAGACTTAGACTATAATAGTGGTATGTAGTATAGTGTATAGTGCATAGTGTATAGTGTATAGTGTATAGTGTATAGTGTATAGTNATAGTGTATAGTGTATAGTGTATAGTGTATAGTGTATAGTGTATAGTGTATAGTGTATAGTGTATAGTGTATAGTGTATAGTGTAGTGTATTGTTAGATCCACCATAAGTAGTGCTCTACCTGCTAATGTAACTAGGCCGGACCGAAGGGGCCGTGGATGCTTATTCCAAGCCTTGGAGTGACTAATGTTAGATTTGGACCTCGTAGTCTAAAAATATACACCGTAGTAGTGTAACCTTGTGATGGGTATAGAGTAGTATTGAATATACAGAGTAGTATTGAATGTACAGAGTAGTATTGAATGTACAGAGTAGTATTGAATATACAGAGTAGTATTGAATGTACAGAGTAGTGTTATGTTCTTTATAACGTACATTGCCTTAAACTGTCTTTACTTGGGGGAAGCTCTGTAAATCTATGCCAGCAAGAGATTTTTCGTTATTGAGGTTGGACAAGTCCAAGTGTTTCAAGAAAGGAAACTC
>NLAW01001807.1:20965-31328 GCA_002370915.1 Metschnikowia lochheadii | reverse complement strand
CCCCAAAAAAAAAAAAAAAAAAAAAAAAAAAAAAAAAAAAAAAAAACGATCTGGGAAATCTGGTTGAACCAATTCTATTTCCGGAGAATTTACTTGAATTGTTGGGCTTGATAACCGAGTGGTTCTTCTCTACTAGGTTCATTGTTTTCTATTCTGAAAGAACAGGTTTAAATATACTTGACCAACTGATGTATATAGAAGTATAGAACATTGTGAATTTTAGAAACATTAATGGTGGATAGTTACAAAACAATCTCGATATTTGAATATTTGAAATGTTATATGTGGGAACTAGGTTGTAGGGAGTAGGTGCGTAGAGTCATTGGCTTGAAAAGATGTAAGTGGACACATGATCTAGCGTTAGTAATTTCAGTAGTATTTAAATAATAGTCAAGAACGGTTGGTCCTGATTTGGACTTACCAGATCCCAGAGCTTGAATGCTGGAATTTACTGAGTGACAAGTTTCGTGAACTTTGGTCTTTGTTTAACTAGGTGATCAACACCAACATGAAGCGGTCGTCCGGGTTGACTTGCAATTCCTGCTCCTGGTTTGGCGAGTTCAAGGTGAATTGGATCTTGGGCACTTTCTGTGTGTCCTTGACTTTAAGGGTGTTGCCCATGGTGACTTGGTCCTTAGAGGAGTACTCAATGGTGAGCAAGCCCTGACTGGCGAAGTTGTCAATGACTTCGGGGACGATTTTGTGCTTATTGTACGCTTCATCTAACAGTTGTGAAATGGTCATTAAATTCATTTTTTGTGGTCTTAGTATACTGAAGAGGGTTCGGTTTCTAGGAAGAGTTCGTGTCAGAAATACCGCAGTTCTATATAAAAAGAACATGAGGGGAGGAAGGTTGCTTGGGTGATCAGTGCTGATAAAGACGGCAGAATTTTCTTTTAGCACGGTGATTTTGTTTGATGAATGGTTCAACACTCACTCCATTTGCAAAAACCGGAGACCAGGGTAAAATTGAATTGAGTCGAGAGAAGAAACGTTTTTGGTCAGCAGAGGATCGGATAAGGCTCTTCATCCTTTCTTTTCGAACGGTTGCGGCTGAAAAAAAGACGTGGAAAGAAATTCAGCTAACAAAGTAGAGAATTCCATCATGTTCAAGATATCTGAGTTCGTATGATGGTGAAGCACGATGGTCTTTCATGTCCATGTCCATGTCCATGTCCGTGTCTTTTTTTCGCTTGATGCTATCCTTATTTTACAGTGATTTACAGTGAGTTTACAGTATCTCTATTGGCTCTTCTACTATTTACGATTTTTCGATTCTGACCACTCTTGACTGTCTGTATATGGAAATACCCCAGTATGATCAACTGTTTGAAATATCCCCAAAGCCACGAGGATTCAATAACCTCCTACAAAGTTTAAGAATCAAATTCAAGTCTTAACCTAAGAACATTGATTTTCGAATTCATACTACGACCTATACAAAGTATACTTCTACTGGTCGACTACTCTGGGTGACATCTACTTGTATAGTAAGTTAAAGAACTCCTCTGAAAAAAGACTTTTCTAGTACTATGTATTACTCTAATGCTCTACTCAAAACTTATCTGTGTGCTCTAAATCAAGCCCATAGAGTGGTGGAATATAATTCTCATCTACTTAGTTATACTACTCCAATACTGTACTAATCGTGTAGTAGAAGGCACATTGCCGCAGGGACATTAGAAACAGCCAAGCGCAAATAATTCTTAACGGGATTAGAACATGTGTACACAGTTACTATGTGTCCAATATTATTGGCTACCTTGACATAAAAGCTAACCACCTAGCTGCACAGCGGAACTCTATTCACCAGCCTTGCATTCCGCACTGGTAAAATACCTTATTAATGAACATTACAGTTTTGAAAAATGTAAACAGGATTGAAAGTCTAAATTAATTATTAGTAATATCAGTAATCATTCCATGCCAAGTATTTCCCAGCGTCTTCCGGTTTTACTCCAGATCTTTTCGCATGTATACAGTGGAACAAGTAAATACGTATCAAAGACTCAACAGAATTTCCTTCACAATACTCTAAAAAAAAAAAAGACTTTTCAAAATATTTTTGAAATATGCTTCTATGAACAAATTCTAAGTACATTTTTTTAAATCTAAATCAAACTCTGATGTATCTATTTCCTTTTTTTTTTCTACCTCAACAACTGCAGCAAATACGACTATATGGATTGAAGCACATCTACCACGTCTTCCCATTCCGATAAGCAGAATTTAACGATCACCAACTTATGATATTTTAGAAATGAGCACATTTCTGAAAATTGGAACCAAATCAGTATTTTTTTTTTTTTTTTCTTTCTGATGTAAATGGTAAGTATAACAGAAAGTTCAGACAGGACAGGACATGACAGGACAGGACATGACAGGACATGACAGACCTGCATTAAACACGGCTGAATCAACTATAACTTTACACTTGCCATTGAATTATTAGACCTGACTAATTATCCCTACCCAGCTTATCCCATGCAGGTGCAGGAGAAAATCCTAGATACACTTGTGACTAATAGCTTCTGTTTAACTCCGAAGCATTCAAGACAATGGGCAGAATACTTACCATGAGTGACACACTACATCACTGATAACTTCAGTTTTAGGCTACAGATTTGTAGCAACTTAAAACGAATCTAAGAAACCGGTAACTCTTGGCTTTTTACAGATACATGGAAACTGGTACAGTTTCTACTTGTTAGATCCACCATAGGTAGTGCCCTACATATTGAGGTATTTTAAAGCCTATTCTGTCTCATCTTAACAATGGCCACTTCAAGACGCTGCGCCCCAGCGCTCATCGCTATTGTTGTCGAGCTAAGCCTCACGCACCACTATATAAACACCTCAGATTCCTCCCTTGGAGGAATCATCGGCGAATGAACATAGTAACTAGAGTACCTGACGTAACCGGAGTCTAACACTACTCACTCAGCAGTCACTCAGCAGTCAATACAGGTACCGCAGACACTATGGCCTTGACTACCACTACCACTAATTACTAATGCTATTATAAGGCTTTTTTGCTTTGTCTTTTTTTGCTAGAGAGGAGATAGTAAAAATTTAATAGCTCTAGAAATAATTTTGTTTGATGAAGGAAAAACCGTAATACTTTCAAAAATAGGTATGCCTGCACATAAGACAAAGGATTTGGTTTTGATGGAGTTCGACATTATCCCATCTACCACTCCAAATTTTATTTTCATAATATTAAGATATAGGTATTTAATCAAATTGCCACAAGGGTTCTTTAAATCATTAGCACTTTGGTGGTTATATAATTGTTTATATGCTGGAAGAAATGAGTTTCTAGATATTCCGTCCTAGTAAATAGTGGTCTCTTCAATACTCTAGTGCTATATACGCTCTTGTAACAGATTTTATCAAAAAACCATGACTATAAATTCTTGGACTCTCTAATAAACTCCTTACTATAATGAACCACTGAATTCATATAGAGTCCTATGTTTTCTATGGTTCCCGAGAATTGGCTACACTTGATGTATATACTAAACTTAAATGGCTTGTTTTACTTTCATAAGGATAATATACTGAGTTCTAGTTCTAATATTGATTCCAAGATACTTTGTTATTAGTACGTTGGTATTGTTGAAGTGGGTGGTGCAATTACCAAGAAAGACAACCACTAAGAGCCAAAGACCATGCCAAGAATGTTTAAGTAGTTTCATAAAACACACGGTATGGTATTGGTAGAAGTGATGGGATTTTCTGCTGGTACCTCTTACAATGATGGTAGAGGAGTGGTACAATGGAATGACATTTGTTAGGATTAGACACCGTACGCTCAAGACACCTTAATCTTTACTATACTACACTATGATACTATACTACTAAACTAAATTTCAGGACGATTAGTAGTAGTAGTAGATGTAGTGTAAAATAAAGTGAGGAGGATAGCATAATTACTAGTATGGTAAAGTAAACTGGTCTAGTTGTTGAGCTTTAGTAGTAGCAGTACGTAGCCGTACAAGTCCATAGATCATTGATAGACCGCGTAGGAGTAGTGTAGGAGTAGTGTAGGAGAATTAAGTAGAGTACTAGTAAAGGCGTGCCCCACAATTTCAGACTGCTTGACAGCTCGTATCCCGACCGCAAAAAGGGGCTTTATATCTGAAAGTTGACCTCTCCATCCACATCAAGTACATCTGTCAATGTGACTGGAATGCCGTAAAAGCTCATGGTCTACCCTTCTACCCAATAAAGAACGACTCCTGCTTTCCTGATCTAATCATAAGGCTCTTGGGTATGGTATTGGTAGAAGTACATCAGTTAAGTGAGATCTGAGTGAAAGACTTTGACGAAATGGGTGGATGTTGCCAATGGCCAGATGTCTATCCAGTATCTTTACATAGTCAATACCCAGGCATTAACTACTTAGATCATTGTCCACTTATAAGTCATTGACTACTTAAATCTTTGACTACTTAAATCATTGACCACTTATAAATCATCTTATATGCCAGTCCTATATAAATCAACACTTCTGAATACACTAAAATTTCTTAAACTAGCACGACATTCAGTGTGACATGATACAAATGGGTCGGCAGATATATCTATGGCATTATACAGGAGGCTTTAAAGTGTGGGGTATGGTCCCAGGATCTAACAAGCACAGTCAGCTGATAGTCTCATACTAATCCGTGCAGTATTGACACATATTCTTAGGTCATGTAAAGTGGGATCACGTATAGCTAAGACATGGTGGCCTCATAGTACCGGGATGTATCTATGGTAGTCTTATATATAGTCTGTAGGGTAAGGCTCGAGATGAGGCATCGCGCACGTGACCGTGATACTTACGAAAAAAATGTCCCTGCTCATTCGAACCAAAGCCATGGCTAGCAAAGAGACCGTTTTGGCGTACATTGCCAAGTACCTTGAGTCCAACGATGACCTCAAGAAGACCAGGAAGCACTTTATTGAGTACCTCCACAAGGAGAGCATTTCCTTGCCCTCGGTAGAGGGTTCATTGCAGACGTTATTATCTGACCCCAAGACGTCCAGCTCGGACTCCAGTTCTGACTCCAGTTCTGATTCCAACAGTTCCAGTTCCAGCTCCGACTCGAGTACTGATTCCAATTCAGACTCAGACTCAGACTCTAGTTCTGGTTCCGATGCTGATACTGAGAGCGATGATGACTCGGACTCCAGTTCTTCCGACTCGGAGAGCGATAGCGACCTGCACTCCAAGACGGACTCTATAAGCGATGCTGAGTCCGATTCCAAAGATCAAAAGAAAACACTGGCTAAATCTGGCTCTGACTCTGACTCTGACTCTGACTCTAGTTCCAGTTCCTCTGACTCAGACTCAGACTCAGACTCTAGTTCAAGCTCTGACTCTAGTTCAAGCTCTGACTCTAGTTCAAGCTCTGACTCTGATTCTGACTCCAGCGACTCTGATTCTGATTCTGACTCTACCAAAAAAGAAGTATCTAAATCGAGACCTGACTCTTCCGACTCTTCGGATTCCAGTTCCAGTTCCAGTTCCAATTCCGACTCCAGTTCCGACTCCAGTTCCGACTCCAGTTCCGACTCCAGTTCCGACTCCAGCTCCAGCTCAGAATCTGATTCCGATTCCGATTCTGACTCCAACTCCGACTCCGAATCCAAAAAGTTAAAGAGAAAACTGGACTCCGCAGATTCAGCCTCCAAAAAACAAAAGACGGTGACTGAGGTTCCCACTAAGCAAACCGAGCATATCCCAGCCACACCAGAACCGGAACTCGGAGCCGGCCAAAGAAAGCATTTCTCGCGGATCGACCGGTCCAAGATCCTGTTTGAAGCCGGTGCTCTCCAAGACAACACATACAAAGGTGCAGCCGGCACATGGGGCGAGATGGCCAACGAGAAGTTGATGCAGGTGCGGGGCAAGGACTTCACCAAGAACAAGAACAAGATGAAGAAGGGTTCCTACAGAGGTGGCTCCATCACCATGTCGTCTGGCTCTTACAAGTTCACCGACTAATCGCATGTCATATTATTTATGACTATTTAATTCTGTAGTAATCTATAACAACGTGTATTACCTATTAATCTGCTTTACTCTTTATTTCCATTATTTCTTGGTGCTTCTCTGTTACTATCTATTGCTTTTTGTTACTTTTTTCACTAGTTGTTACTAGTTGTTAACTTTTGTTAATAGTTGTTAGTAGCTGTTACTATTTGTTACTATTTGTTACTATTTGTTACTATTTGTTACTATTTGTTACTATTTGTGATGGCCTTTAAGTACGGTTGATTAGGATGGCCGGAACTGGCGTAAAACCGGGGTTGCGAAAGCTTGTGAACACCCGTACACCAGGCTACCCCAGGACAAAAAGGCCCAACGCAAAGCACCTTTTTTCAGTTCTAATTCTTTTATAGGTGGTATTTTCAGAAAGCTGGAATTCCGGACATCGAAACCCCCATTTTTCGAGTCAAAAATATTTAGTATGTGTTTTTTTAGAGATCATGAGTTAGCCAATTCCGGCCGCGCTCTCCTGTTCCGAGGGTCAACCTAATCAAACTCCACTATTCCAACCAGCCATGGCTAGAAACAATTTATATCCAGTTTTATTATGTGGCAATTCCATATGACTCTCAATTACTACTAATACCTTTTATAAATTATATAGAGATTAAAAAAAAAAAAATATTCTGTATTCAGAATCAAGTCATTATCTATGGATGACCATCTATTAGTAATTCTGACTAGTGTACTGATCGCGCACCTGTACACCATCCCACCTCTACTTCTCCCTCGCCTTTACATCCTCCACAGTCAATGGCAAGAGTCAACTACGCCGAGTTAGAACGGGGCAACTACTCCGACGTCGACTCTGATGACTCACAGGACGGCAACTACAAGGCTAAGGACGATGACTATGCGTATGGCCAACGGCCCAAGCGCAAGCCTGGGGCTACCAAGCCCAAACGAGCCGGGACTCAGCAACACCCTGAGCCTGTTGCCACCCGTAAAAGACCCGAACCTTCTGATCTACAAGAAGCTGCTGTAAAGAGACAGAGGTATGATGATGCCACCAACCATATTAATGAGATGTTATCGGATGAGAACTTGGAAGAAGACGAGTTTATAGAGGTGAGCAATGCAGATGCTCCACAGGATTATGTTCCTGATGCGGTTTCCAAGGTATTTGGCAGACTGGATTTCCTGTACTTGAAACTCAAGCCAGACCACTTTTCGCGGCCAGTTTGGATCTCTCCAAGTGATGGGCGGATCTTCTTGGAGTCGTTCTCGCCTTTGGCGGAACAAGCCCAGGATTTCTTGATCACGGTGGCTGAACCCCGCTCTAGACCCTCTCATATCCACGAATACGCCATTACATCCTACTCTCTCAATGGTGCAGTGTCTGTGGGTTTGGAGACGGAAGATATCATCTCTGTGTTGACAAGACTCTCCAAGACCCCAGTTCCGGAGTCGTTTCTCAAGTTTATCCGGGATGCCACAGAGAATATCGGAAAGGTCAAGCTTGTGTTGAAGCATAATAAGTATTTTATGGAGAGCACTCAGGCTGATACTTTACAAGTGTTATTGAGGGACCCAGTCATAGGCCCACTTCGGATGATTTCATCGGATGCTTCTGAGGCTGAAAAGGGCCTTACTATGGCCGATGCCCCCAATAAAGGAGACTTGGTGATTCCGGGCACTTCCAAGGCCCCCAATGCGGCAAAGGATGGCCTGGAAAAGGTGGATGACATCTTTGCCTCGGTTGTGGGCAAGAAAGCTGAGGATGACGATGATGACGGTTTGGATAAGGTGCACTCGTTCGAGATCTCCAGTGACTCGGTGGAAGTGGTCAAGAAACGGTGTAACGAGATTGACTACCCTGTCTTGGAAGAGTACGATTTCCGTAACGACCACCTGAATGCAAACCTCGAGATCGACTTGAAGCCTTCCACGCAGATCAGACCGTACCAGGAGAAATCCTTGTCTAAGATGTTTGGTAATGGAAGAGCCCGGTCAGGTGTTATTGTGTTGCCCTGTGGAGCTGGAAAAACCTTGGTGGGCATCACCGCTGCCTGCACCATCAAAAAGTCGGTGATTGTCCTCTGTACATCTTCTGTTTCGGTGATGCAATGGAGACAGCAGTTTTTACAGTGGTGTACTATCCAGCCCGAGAATGTGGCTGTGTTTACGTCGGAGAATAAGGAGATGTTCTCTAGTGATGCAGGTTTAGTGGTGTCCACATATTCTATGGTGGCTAACACCAGAAACAGATCGCACGACTCGCAGAAGGTCATGGATTTCTTGACCGGAAGAGAGTGGGGTTTCATCATTTTGGACGAGGTGCACGTGGTGCCAGCAGCCATGTTTAGAAGAGTGGTGAGTACCATTGCAGCACATGCCAAGTTGGGACTTACTGCTACTTTGGTGCGTGAAGATGAGAAGATTTACGATTTGAATTTCTTGATTGGCCCCAAGTTATACGAGGCCAACTGGATGGAGCTTGCTCAAAAGGGTCACATTGCCAATGTGCAGTGTGCAGAGGTGTGGTGTCCCATGACTGCAGAGTTTTACCAGGAGTACTTACGTGAAAGTGCCCGTAAGAGAATGTTGCTTTATATCATGAACCCCACCAAGTTCCAGGCATGTCAGTTTTTGATCCACTACCACGAGAAGAGAGGAGACAAGATCATTGTGTTCAGTGACAATGTTTACGCTTTACAAGAGTATGCGTTGAAGTTGAGCAAGCCGTTTATTTACGGTGCTACTCCACAACAAGAGAGAATGACTATCTTGCAGAATTTCCAGCACAACGACCAGGTCAACACCATCTTCTTATCCAAGGTCGGAGACACCTCCATCGATTTACCTGAAGCCACGTGTTTGATCCAGATCTCGTCGCACTACGGTTCTAGAAGACAAGAGGCACAACGGCTTGGACGGATTCTTCGAGCCAAAAGACGTAATGATGAGGGTTTTAATGCCTTTTTCTACTCGTTGGTCTCCAAGGATACCCAGGAAATGTACTACTCCACCAAGAGACAAGCATTTTTGGTTGACCAAGGGTATGCGTTCAAAGTGATCACACACTTGAGTGGCATGTCACAGCTTCCAGACTTGGCATACTCTTCAGCTAGAGAAAGACGGGAATTGTTACAGCAAGTTCTCTTGAAAAACGAAGACGCAGCCGGTGTGGAGGTTGGCGATGACGAAGGAACCAACTTTGCAAAGGACAAGCGGCTCAAGTTCGATGGCAGCAGTGCATCACGTGCCCCAGGCTCTCTTGCGGGTTTGGCAGGTGGTGAGGACATGGCGTACATTGAGTACAACAAGAACAAGAACAAGGAGCTCAAGGAACATCACCCATTGATCCAGAAGATGTATTACAAAAAGAAGAGGTGAGGAAATTGATAAAAGAAAAGAAAAAAAAAAAAAAAGTGGAGTCAAATGGGAAGGGGTCGTTATGAATTATGTAACATAGATTAAGAATCGGCAAACTGCAGCGAAACTCATTGCAAATATCGTCAATCGTAGGAGGTGCCAACAAAATTACCAAATTCCTCGTCATCAAAGTCCGAGTCCGGGCCGTCGTGCAGAATACTAAAGTTGGCCAGAAGCTTCAGCTGCAAGCTTGCTAAATAATCGTCGTATGCAAATTTTTCCTGGAAGTTACGGAAGTGCCGTTTATATAGGGCCAAGCTCTCCGCAAATGCCAGGGCCGTGGCCAGGTCTTTCAAATGAAGCCCAAGCGCCACCTGTAGAAGAAAGCCCTTATCAGTATCTCGGAATGGATGGTAGCCAGTGTCCGGCAACTGGGCCACGATCTTGTAGTATTTGGCGGATTCCGGGCTCATGACCAAGGTGTCTGAATGGTCATTAGCAATGCACGAGTCTAACTTGGACTCCGATAATGGGTTATACCATACCTCTGCCCATACCACTTCAGTGGCAAGACCAGCAAACTCCAGCACTAGCATTCCCGAATCTTCCCTGTTGAAGAGCTCGATTTTGAGTCGGAGCGAAAGCTGCTGCGGCACTAAGCTATCATCCAGCGCTGCCGTGTCCTCTTGTTCTATCAAGCGTAAGGAACCATTCCACACCACGGCACTGGGGTCCCAATTACAAAGCCGAGGGTCTCCTGGCGGGATCTTAAATAGGGTGACCCCGTCTGCTTCAAAAAGCACGTTTTTGATCAACATCGACGTGGGATTGCAAACTAGGTGGGCTGCTGAGCGTAGCAAGAGACCGTAGTATTTACATCTGCGCGCAAGGTGAGGCAGAGTCTGACAAAAGTCTAGGGTCGACCAAAATTCAGAAACACATTTGGCCAAAGTGAAGAGTTGATATTTTTTTTTTTTTTTTTTGGGGGGGGGGGGGGGGGGGGGG
>NLAW01001807.1:0-20897 GCA_002370915.1 Metschnikowia lochheadii | reverse complement strand
TTTTTCTTGGTGTCTCATTCCATATATCATGTGTATATTATGCCTTAGAGGGTATATAAGTACACAGGTCAGTAAATGGGACAGTGCATTGGTACATAGGTACATGAGAACAATACTACAATAAAACAATAAACGATTTCTGTGTGTGTAGTCGGAGGTTTCTATATACATCTAATAACCCCTTCTCTTAGCGTCGGTGATCTGAAACATCAAGTCCGAGAACCCACGTGCAAAGTGCCGTCTCCACCACTGTCTCTTCTTCTCCTTTTGGTACTTGGCCGGCCGGATGTACCGTTTCTGGTAGTGCCATTGTTGTCTGATATTGTTGGCCTTGATGATTTGGTTCACGCTTCCAACGGCAAAACCCAGGTTCTGGAACTTGACATCCACGCTTCTGCCACTGGCTGGGCCCAGGATATTGATGGACTTGGCCACGTCGCGGGGGTCCTTGACCTCGTCTCCAAGCAAGTAGTCCAGGTACCGTTGAACCGAGGGCTCCTTATCGAGCTGTGGAGTTTTGGAGAGCAATTCGTCGATCTCGACCATGGTAGAGCTCTGCCTGGCCTTGCCCTGCTCGGCGTCTTTGAGGTCGCTGAAGATGTTGCTGCGTATGGATGCTTGAGAGAAGAACCGCGTGCTGACACCACATGGTGCTCTTAGAAGCGGCACGGCTTTTATGGAAGAAAGCATGAGTATTGCTATGGACAAGGGTGTGGCTATTCTTCTGGGTGAAAGGATGCGTAGGTGAGAGTGGTTGGTTTTCCAGTGAGAATTTTGGTGTGCTACATGCAGGTCTGCGGTATGTCTGTCTAGTGTCTACCGTCCACTGTCTGCTTGTCTCCATATGGTGCGCTCCACAAATTATGAGCCCCGGTCCGCCATTCCATTAAGTATAGTCTCTCTTTTATGGACTAACTGATACTTTAAATGCAATTAAATAGCATCAATGTTTTATTCTGTATAAAATTTTGATTTTGGATGATCGGTCTAGATCATTATGCTTTCTTCACCGGAGGCTTTTTCAAGAGCTTCTTGTCCTTCTTGGCATCCGGTTTGCCGTTGTAGGCCCTATGGACACGCTGCTCCAAGAGGATGCGGTTGTTGCGGATGGTGATCTCCTTGGCCTCCAAGGCCTTGAGCTGGTCCTCCTTTTGTTTGAAGTCACACAAAGCCGTTTTGCTAGACTTCTTGAAGTACTTGATGTCACCAAACTGCTTGATCAAAGCACTCTTCAATTCATCCTCTTCCACCTCCACATTCTTGATGTAGATGGGGTACCATTCCTCCTTCTTGTAGCGGATGTTCTGCATGGGTTGTGGAGGCGAAGGGAACTTCTTGACCACTGGTGGCTTGATGGTGGAGCTGACAGCAGCAGAGTTGGGTGTGGAGGTGCTGACTGCCACGTTTCTGGATGGCGTCTTGGGCTCAATAGCAGCCAAGGTGGCCCAGGTGGGTTTCTGTGCAGGTACATCTTCCTTCTTGCACTCGGGTTCCTGTGGCTCGGACTCGCTCACAGATGCTTCACTTGGAGCCTCGCTTGCAACTTCACTTGGGGCCTCGCTGGTGATTTCACTGGCTCCATCACTAACAACCTCACTTGGTGCTTCACTAACAGCCTTAATTGCAGCAGTTTTTGGTGCCTCGGTGGAATTGGTTTCTTCCTTTTCTTTCTTTTCCTCAGTCACTGGTGCCACTTCTTTTTCGCAGGCCACCTTCTCTGAAGATACCTTCTCTGGAGCCACATCCTCAGGAGTAGCCTTTTCTGCAGCCTCCACGGTCACAACCTTTGTTTGAGGAATCTCCTCCGTCATATCGAGGTACTTCAAAATGTCATTCAGCACATCATACACAGTGTGCTCCTTTGAGGTCAAGATGAACGTCTGCACAAAGTGTTTCAAGTTGGAGGCTCCTTTCTTCCAAGTACCAGAAACCAGGATCAAAATGGAAGCACCAACCGAATTCTGGAACTGGGCACTTTCAATGACAATCTTATTGACTTCAGGCGAGTCCGAGTTGTTCTTGAAGAACTCAGTAATGGAGTTGCTTCCACGGGCCACATGTGCCGTCTTAACATTCTTCTGTTCTCCCTCAGCTTTCTCCTCAGGGAACGACTCATGATAAATCACAGCATCCTTATCGTAGAGCTCGTAAAGCTTTTTTATATCGGTGGTGTATGCGCTGTAGTATCTCTGGATAAAGAGCCAGCCAATGGATTCGATGGGGACGTCTTTGGGGTCGGATTTTTTGACCTGCTCTTCAACAACCATTTTTTTCTGAACCGGAAGACGCCGAAAATGCAAATATTAGGAGGGGTAGGAGGTGGGCGAGCCGTAGGGGAAGAAGTGTGGAGCAGAAGGTAGAGTGTGAGTCTGGCGAGGTGACCTCAGATTTTTCTCGCCGTTTTCCGCTGTGCGCGCGTGCAGGAGCATGTAATATTTGTATTATGGAAGCAATAGGTTTACTGGCATACATCATAAGTGGATGGGATGAGGAGTTTAAGAAATGTGCCGTGAATATAGATACACATTCAGAGTCACCCATCAACTTATTTTAGTTCTAGGTGCTTTGTGCATGACACGTATTGCCACGATTGTTTAATCGTGAGTCGGGCATGACTGATGGGAAGGTTAGTAGGGCACGTATTCAATGCCGAGGAAAATTAAAGCGGATCAGAGCAAATCAGAGCAGTTCGGAGCAGTCTGAGAGACTAAAATGGCTGACTCGGCGGCTTTCATAATTATGATTGACTTGAAAGAGCTATTAAGGAGTCGGAGGTTCAGCCGTACCCACCAGCTCTGACCCACGCACAACCCTGACCTACCAGTCACATCACCAGTAACTAATTTCACTCTTCCTAGTTGACCTCACGAAGCAACTCCTCTAAAATTTTATTCTCAATGTCGGCCTTGTTGCTGACACCGTTGAAGGACTTGATGCCCATTCTGCGCAACACATCAATGGTGGTGTTTCTTGGGAAGCCCATGTTTTCGAACTGAGACACAATCTCGTCGTCAATACCGTACAAGGCCGAGTCACTCAACGCAGCCTTGCCGCCCTGGCTATCGTCCAGAGCATAGACCTTAGTCCAGTAACGGGCGGTGTCCTCGAAACCAGCATGGTTACTGATGTAATGTTTGGCCACCTCAGCGTCCTGGGGGTCATTAGGTTCTGGCGACTGTAGCAACGACTGCAACGAGATCAACGACGACTTCAAGGTCAAGATCGGCGTCCATGCGTCCTTAAGGATATCCAAGCAAATGGCACCCGTAACCGACGAGATGTTGGGGTGGTAGATCTTGGTAATGAACTTCATGATGGGTGGCTTAAAAGGGTACTCATTGGGGATATTGATATCCACCTTGAACACTCCGTTCTCGTAGGGGGTGCCGGGGGGCCCATTGAAGAAGCCGGTCAAGTGGGTCAAGTCGTTTCCGTTGACCAAATCAAGCGTCACGCCGGACTTGGAGTCCTGGCGGCATTCCTCGAGTTCCTTAGCAATTCTTTTGACTCTCGACATATGGAAGCTTTTGTGGTGTGGGCGGGGATCTGGGGCCTTCTTATACACGCGAGATAGCCTGTTTTTTCTCCAGATCGGTGGCGCGCCAGTACACAGACTGCGTGTGTATACTAGCAATCACCACCACCCACCCACCTAAATTTAAGCTATATTTAAACACCTACACACTCACCTCATACATCTACACCCACACCTAATTCACATAACTATGCGTAATTACGTCTTTATTAAGCACCTAATTATGCCTCTACTAACCACCTTAATTTAACGACTCAAAGTCAAGTGTCTGAATTTGAATCTGATTTTTTATTGGGTAAGTAATTTGAAGCCAACTGAATTTAAATTTTTGGATCTATTTTTATGGTGGATGTAGAATGGTATTGAAGTGTGCGGAATAGTGAGTGAGAGTGTGTGAGTGAGAGTGAGAGTAGTGAATTGAAGATATGAAGGAGTGAGAGTGAGAGTGTAGAAGAGAGTGTAGACAGATGATCAGGTCGCAGTGAAACATACTGAGAGGAACAATTGAAGACTGAAAGAAGGCTGATAGAAGACTAAGAGAAGACTAAGAGAAGACTAAGAGAAGACTAAGAGAAGACTAGAGAAGGAATGGAAGGTATGGAAGGTGTGGTGATGGTGAAATACACCTAACCAAGTGTGTAAAAGGCCATGGTCGTTAAAGAAGTTAGGTCGAGTCTTATCTGGGTATTCTCCACCATATTCAGAGATTATGGCAGTGTGGCAGTAGAACTGAAGAACTGAAGAAGTCCCAGAAGTATTCTCCAGAAGAGACTGAGAGTTCTACTACCCGATTCTTTTGCTGGTTCTAGTGGACTACTCTACTGCTTCTAATGCTCCAATTACCACTAGATGTATAAGTCTTCAAGTAGGTTTACTTCTACTAGTTCCAGCTACACTAGTTCTCACTGACTTGACGTAATCCACCTACTCTAAAGGTAACAATAACATTGGGGACGTATACTCTAATACGGAAGATAATCTTATAAACTATACTCACTATAGCGTAGTCAACACCAGCTAGCTATTATTACATGAAGCTACAAAAAACTAATTGGTATTGGCTTCAGTTGCATTTATAGATCAACTTTTAGTATACTATGTTTAATTGACCATTTCGTAATACACATCCATATTGACTATGGAAATAGGTTGGTGTAGAAGTGAAGTGTAGAAGTGAAGACTAGGACTCATTCCTTCTATTCTATGTAGCCTTCAGTTTACTTCACCAGGCACATGGAGAAAACGGAAACATCTTCACTTATACATATGATACCAAGTTCATATGATACCAAGTTCTAGACTAGAATCCTGGCTCTGTTGTGTTTACACTCGAATACTTATATACCTAGAGTTGAATACTTGAAATTGAGTGATTCGTTGCAGGTTACGAAAGTCTCTTAAGTCAATGCCTTCGGCTTTTGCTCAGCCTCTGACAACTAATCTTGCTTTAAACTTGTAACCTTGTTGAGTTGTGAACATCAGCAATGCCCCATATATTACATCGTAGACATCAGGAAGATAAAATTTCGAAAAAAGTGTTAGCTAAGTAGTCGGTACTATTATTAGTCAGTGACAGTAGTGGTAGTAATACTACTAGTACTATCACAGTAGAATTGGATACCATAGTAGTCAGTAGTAGTAGTAGTAGTCAGTAGTAGTAGTAGTAGTCAGTAGTAGTAGTAGTAGTCAGTAGTAGTAGTAGTAGTCAGTAGTAGTAGCCGCAGTTCTGGTAGTTCTGGTGGTAGTAAGTGGTGGTATGTTATTAGAAGCAATGGATACCATAGAAATAGTAACTAGTATCGAACGTTTTCATAGTACTAGTATTACTAATGGTGATAAAAGGTCATGGTAATAGTTAAGTCCTTCTCAAACAACCATTGAAAAGTAACTTATATGACGTATTTTTCATAAAGTAACCTTTAGAGCTTAAATTTATTGAGTACCTATATCAAGCAGTCCTTAAAAACGACTTTTATGGCATAATGCAGTATCTTGAAACCATGAATTATTATATGAATTATTGCTTGAGTAGGAAATAACCGAATGTCTCTGGACCAGAGTATATATTAAGATAGAGTAGTCTATAGTATATAGATGAAGAAGTATGTAGTACAGATTATTTAAAAGTATGTAGTATAGAATATAGAGTATAGAGTAGTATAGAGTATAGAGTAGTATAGAGTAGAAGTAGTGGTAGTATATACTGTCATTTTGCTTGGATCCGGAAATCTCTTGTCTATTCATTGTAGTATATTACGATTGGAGAGACTGAAGTAATGATCTTGACCTGACTACGATACTTTTCCATTTCATTATGCTTCATCAAGATCTATAATATCGATAAGTATAGGGTTTCCTAATAGAAGCTTTTGCTTGTTAAGGTTGGTCCTAGTTTAGTACTTGCTTTGTAGGTAACAGTGTCTACTTTAGTCTTTCATGCTACTGATGTATAGTGAAATACATGAATCCCATGATTATGTCTGGGAATATGTTCATTTAAATAGGCCCAAGTACATAATCTTCAAGGAATGACATTGATTGCAAAAATATCTGATTCAATGGTATAGAAGAGTGTACCTGGATTAAAGTCCCAGAGTGGAAATCCCTATAGTTCCACTGCTTAAACCATTTCTTACAGTACTAGTATCTGATACTTATTTTATTTCTTAACTTCTTTACCTTAGAGCAGGATTAGTTAATCCTTGGGGTTACTTTATAGGATCTATTAATTTGTATTCCTATACATTCTCTTTATGCAATTGCTTTGGAGAGCACCAGGAACAATGACTTCATCTCGTCAGAAGCGTTCTTCATAAATGGAAGTTCGTTGAACTTGTATTCCGTGTTGGACAAGATCTGCGTCAAGAGAACCGTGAGGCCCCATGGATGTGGCTTGTTCACCACATGCCTCTCGAGCAACACCCTAGCCACAATCTCCTGCACTTCCTCATGAACGCTCTCCGAAGCCCAGATGGAACTGGTGGAAAATGCAAATATCATGAAATTGATGAACCATTGCGTATGAGTGTTAGGGTAGCGCAACTGGTTCATGATAGCATCAATGGTGTGGAATCTGAACTCAGTATCGCCCTGGTTGATGAGTTCAACAATCAACGACACTTGCGACGACTTGTTGCTGAACTCAGAAGACGATAAACGGTCCTCCACGGCAGATACACCAATGTGCAATACCAAGGCATTGATGAGCTTGACGTTGAAATTCACCGTGTCAAAGCCAAAGTTCGATACCTCCTTGGGATGGTTCAACCTCATTCCGGCGTAAATCGTCCGCAACAACGCTGCGGCAGGAATCCGCAAGTAGTTCTCCACGGGCTTTCTTGTTCCGACCTTGGCCAAATCCTCCAATGGAGGGTAATGGATATCCGGCGAAACCTGGCAATCAGCAACCTTCTGCATGTCCAAGTCTTTCAGGTATGGGCTCACATTCTTCACCGACTTTGGTGTGGCCGACAAGATGATGTTCTTGACTTGGATATAGTTTGCAGGAACGGCTGATACCAACTGGTAGTGGCAATCAATCAAAAACTCCGGTTGGTCATGCGCAAGAGCTGTAAATACACGGTTGATAGCCTTAAAGATCACACTAATCACGTCCTGGTGCGCAGTTCTGTCTTTCGAGTAGACGTTTTGGAATTTCAAGAGGGACATGAGAAGCTTCACCGCAATGTTGTAGCCGGACTTTTCAGGAAGCTCGAGAACCCTGGGCAAGAACGTGCGGTGACTGATGAGTGAGATCCAAGCAAAAGTGAATCCCAGCAAAATGATGGGCTGCACAGAGTTGAGCATGTTTCCAAGTAACGTGTAGAACTGAAGGTCCAAATGGGTGGTTGCATCTGCATCGAGAATGGATGCATCACACCAAACACACATGAGAGACGAGAAGAACTTGAAGTATGCTCTCTCGTTCCACGTAGCCTTGGAGCCTTCATGTTCATCGATCATAGCAACAGAAATAACACCAAAGATGTTTTTCAAGTAGTCAATGGCTTCCACGCCATGGGATTTGCTGAACTTCAAGATGATTCTCACAATCAAAATTGCAAGACAGTCAACGGAAAGGTAAACTTCCCTCTGAGTCCTGCTTCTGATTTCATGCTCGGTGATGAAAGCAGTCGTAGCAATTTCGGTTGCTGCCTTGAAGAACAATTGGAATTTGCTTGGGTCCGTAAGGATACCACAATGGAATAACTTGTCAATAAACGACAACTGCAATTGCACATGGTCCTCGCTGTGGCCGAGGAGCTTGACCCACTCCACGAAAATGTAACCCATTTGAACGAACCCTTCAGCCTCTTTGTTCTTGAGACTTGGCAAGAGGGGAACGTTTGTTCTAGTGAGAAGCTCAAAGAGTTCATTTCGCAAGGCAAGTGCTTGTTGGTGCTCCTCAGTGTTCTCTGGCTTGTATTTCATGAGTGCATCCAAGGTACAAGCGAACTCAGACCGCAATGCAATTGGTCTAACGCCCTCTGCACTGAACACATTCAACAATAAGCTGGATGCAAACTTCACGAGGACTGGACTATTGCCCTCACTGATAAGCTTTCCAATGGAGCCATCCAACTTGATGGGCGAAACAAGCTGCACCTTCAAAAGAGAGAATATCACAGGCATGTTAAACTTTCTCTGATCCACAGAATGAACCATCCACCATGTGACATCCTTGGCCGTAGATGGCGAACACTCACAGAGCTTGTCAAGCATCACCACGTAAATCTCATTACTCATGGGGTTCTCATTGACTTGAGTAAACAAACAATTGACTGCATATTGTGCGACCTTCAACAACAACTCTGGGTGTTTGAAAGAATTGTTCTGACAAATCGTCAAAATCTGCGTAAGAGCCATCAAAATAGGGTGATCTCCACTCAAATCACTCAAGGTGGTCTCCTTGGTAGTTGACAATAAACTGATCAACTTGTCGCTCATTTGGGTGATCACGCCAAAGAGTTGGTCAGGCGTAACAGTATCTTCAGCAAAAGGATGGCCTTCCATACTTGTTTGTGGAGCCAAATTGGTTGGTCTGAAGTCCTGGTTCTGGGAAAGCCCCACTTGGGAAGTTTGTGGGGTGTGACGCTGATGCAATTGTTGCTGCTGGAGCTGTTGAAAATGCTGCATCTGTGATTGCGTTGGCTGCTCTGGTTTTTGAGAGAGCTGCTGGAGCTGTGCCAATGATTGAGGATTGGCCACATGACCGGCTTGTGATGGGTGCGGCTGTGGAGCTTGACCTTGCTGAGATGCTGCCAACTGCTCTGGCCTCGAGACATAGGAGTTCGAGCCGAATCCCATGTAGATGCTAAGCTGACTGTCACGAAGTCCCTCCGACTGCAATCCAAGTGGGGGAGGCAATCTGAGAGCATAGTCAGGAAGAGTTTCATCCAAAAACGGCTTGTTTGGAGGATGACGTTCCCGAACTGCAACCTGGGCCCGCATTCTCTCTTCAATCAAGTCACTGACATTGCCCACGGCTAAGTTTTCAACAATTTCAACGCATAACTCCACATTACTTTGAATAGCCATGTTCAACTCTGACAATGGCATTTCGTTGGGGTTGAGCTGTTTACCCAAAACTTGGATCATGGTAGCTTCAATAGTCTCCACCAAGATCTTGCGCCCACTGCAGATCACCATGCTATGCGCAAGCTGCTGGGCCAAGATCTGGTACGACTTCCGGAACTTTACCACATCCGCCTCCGTAGCAAAATCCTTTCTGATTAAGGATTCCACTGTGGTCAAGACCGCCTCCGAAACCCGGGTCAAAATGGGTACTGCACATTCTCTCACTGACCGTGCAAGAGCAGCTTGGAAAGCTCTTCTCAAGTTTGGGTTTTGAGTGAAAATCGTGTTTCCTAACAATTTGTTGAACTGAGAATCCAACTGGTTTGCTGGGGCTGCCGGTGGAATTTGCTCATCCAATTGCCTAACCTGTTGATACTGTTGGAATTGCTGTTGTTGCATCAAAGCGGCCTGCTGTTGCATTTGTTGTTGCATTTGCAAGCTTTGCTCTGGAGTTTCCATTGGTAAACCTGGTCCGTCCATGACAAGGTTTGCATCTGGTTTGATTCCGAACATTGCGGCCAATGCTTCGGGATTTGGGTTGTGAGTTCTGACCAACGTTGAGGGCTCGACATTTTTGATTTTCATATCAAGAGCATTCAAGAGCACTTCGATTTCAAACTTGAGGTTGAGTTTCAAGTCTGCGCATTCATAAAGTTCCGCTAAAACTTTGATGATTCCAAGCACCCATGGGTTTGGAGCACGGAAGATTCTAGAGTGACTTGCCTGTTCAAGAATCTTACATACCAATGGAATCACAATGTGCAATGTTTTGAAGTCGAAGGACTCTACCAACAAGTACTTCAATGCCACCTGATCTCTCTTCAAAGGCCTATCATTCGCCAAGGTAATTTTACCCAACCATGACCCCAAGTTTTTTAAGTGCAGTCTCTCACTTGTGGTATCTTTGAAACTCCTTAACAATTTCTCGACCTCCAAAAGAGTAGTGTCCAAGACATACTCATAAAAGATGGCGTTCTTGAGAGCAAACACCAAGTTAGAGTACAACGTGTGGTTGTTGGGCTCAGTTTTTGCTCTCTCCCTCACCAAATAATTAGCGAACCATGCAAAGTATTTTTCGGCGAACAAATCTTCCACTTCCGCCAACTTATCATACATATTGTCTGACGTCATGTTATTCACAAAGAACAACAACTTGTCAGAAACATATTCTCCGGGCTCCTCTTGGGTAGCAAAGCCCACTGTTTTTTTCACGGCTGTGATGGAGTTGTATTTCACCGTGATCTCATGTCTAGTAGAGTGGGGTGCTTCACTGCCTTGAGATCCCGGTTGCGTGTTTGATTCTGGACATGCAATGCCGTTGGATGCATCCTTGACGATCTGATACATCTTGGCATGTGCAGACAATGATTGGCATTTCAACAAGTGCTTGCAATACATTGGATATTCGTGCAATCTCGACTTGAAGTTGTACAACGACTGCACGGCGAACTTGAACATGTGGGAGTCTTGGGGCTGATTGCACGATTCCCAAATGAAGTTTAGTGCCACTGTCAAAGTTGTTCCTTGAATCAAGTCCTTTTGAAGGAGAGCACCAAACAAAAGGGATGTTGATGCTAATGCTGTTAACGGATACTCGGAGAAGAACCGGTACTCGTCAATCAACGAGTGGATCATACATGCAAACACATCTTGGTCATGGGGATCGTCACTGACCTTCATTCTAGTAAGCATGTCCACAATTTCCTTGATGTCCATCTCTTTGTTGTACATTTTGGAATAGTAGTTTTTCATCTCCTGTTCCACCTGAGTAGGGAAGGCATTGGAAAAGGCCTCTTCGTTGGCAAGAATTGCCGCATCGTGGCCGGTGCCGAAATTAATAAGCCTTGGGTAAGTGGTCAAGAGCGACAATTGCAAATTCTTGAGTCTGTCGGGATCAATCAAGCCCTGTGAGCCCTTGAGAATCTCCAAAAGCGCATACGTCACTGACACCTTCATGGGCTTGCTTGGAGTGTGGCTCTGCGTATTTGCTTGTTGAGCTGCCTCGTAGTCTTGGCCCATTCTAGCTTCCAAACGGTCGACCAAAGCCACGTAGGCAATGGGCTTCAATTTCTGATCCTTGAGATCCGCCTCGATTGCAGACTTCACATCAAATGAATTGTTGGATGCTTCGATTATGAATGACAAGTAAAGACCATAAGTCATGGTTTTGGCCTTGTTGATGAGTTCATCGAATAAGTTGAACAAAGTGGCCACGTGCACTACCTTAGTGAGGGACTCAGCATTGAGTCTGGTGGTGTAGTAATCGATCAATTTGGCAATAGCCAACTTAATATCGAACTCTTTGAGTTTGTTAAGGACCTTGCCCAACTGCATCATGTTCTTTTCATTAAGTTGCCTATCCATCATGAACGCAAATACGCGGTCGATGCGATCAAGGATAAATCCGTTTTTATCTGGAATAGCCAAAGCTCCTGCAATGACATGATGAGGCTCGGATCTGCAATGCAATTCAAAAAACTGGGTGAGCCAAGAATCAAGCTTGCGGTCGCCCTCCGATTGCCCTTTGATTTGCTGAGAGGTTTGCGAGTTGATCTTGGAAATGACCTCGAGTTCAAGCTTCGCGATGTTCACAAACTTCAAAAGCTCGGGGTCGTTGTTAACCTCATCATCGTAACAAAGAGTGAGGGTTTTCAGGTTCATGATGTCAAATGCACCTTGTTGGGTGTACATAGATTGCAACATGTATAGCAAGGTCTTGTTGAACCACCATTCATAGCTCAACATGATATCGATCAAACCTTTCTTGAAATCAAGAGCAGAGAATAGCTGGGTCACACTAGCAATAGAGGGCTGCGCATTTCTCTTCGAGGCTTCGAAAAGATACTCCTGTACCTTGGAGAAAATAGCAAACCAATTCAAGGAATTGGCCTTATTGGAGTCAATAGTTTTCAAGCAAGCTTGTAATTGAGCACCTTTAGCATTAGCCTCGGGTAAATTATTGACGAAGGTTAAAGCGGTCACACCACCATTAGCAACCGAAAGCCCTTGAGAACCTGGAATGAGGATCTCGGCCAAAATCAAGGCGATGCTCTCGTCGGCATCGTCGGGTTTGATTTGGAGCAATGAGGGAAGAAGCTTTTCAGGCAACAAGTTATCGGGCCCGATTTCAATCAAGAGTTCTTTGAAAGACATTTTTAAGATTGTGAGGAAAAATGTTTGAACCGGGGGGATCGTCAGGTCAAAGGCGTTGAACTGGCCGATGGTCGAGAGCTTATGAAGAAAAGGATAAGTCGGAGACCTTAAGATGCAGTCGAGAAGAAGATGGCACCAGGATTTATCTGATCTGGAGCTTCTTTCAATAACAAGCTTGGGTACCTGGGATGAGTACTCTTCGAAAAACGACTTGACTTTGGGAGAATGAGGGTCTGCAAGTCTGGACACAAAAGTAAATGCCACAACCGGATCGATAGAGTAGTAGTCTATGAGCTTGAATACCTCGTCTGTGCAGTCTTCACCAAGGAAGTTTTTGAATTCCTGGATAAAGTACTCGATGTGAGAGCAGTCGGATGCCAAGTGCTGGAGCTCTAAGCGGAGAATGTGGTCAATGGGACTGGGATCTGCGTCAAAGGAACGTTCCTTGTTGGCAAGTGTAAGTAACTTGTGGTAGAACTGGATATCGACTCCGGATTTCTCGGTGGCCAATATATATCTGATCTGGCGATGATGCGACTGATAGTTTTCTTGTGTGGCCGTAATCAAGAGAATCGAAAGTTGGCTGAACACAATGGTTATGAACTCGAGGTCGGCGTCTTTGGGAAGGTCGGAAAACGCGTGTTGGGGAAGGTCGGACACGGGTTTGCTCACGGCTAAGGGGGTTTCTTGAACGACTTGGGGAACGTTGGCTTCTTCTTCAGGGTGCTGTGGTGATGTGCCCGCGGGGCTTGGTGCTTTGTGCGAAGTCACTTTAAAAAAAAAGGATATGCGGATGGGAAAAGGCCTGTAGTTCTGAAGACCGAAAGCAGATCTAGTCAGTAGTCTGGTTTCGTGGCTGTAAGTTAGTAATTTGTGACAGGGAGGTGTTTGTGACGGGAAAAACTTTTTTGGGGGAATGGGGAATCCAATTGTTTAAATACACGTCAGCTTCGGTGGCAAAAGAGGGGAGCGTTTGTGACATACGGTTGTTCAGAAGGCGGAACCGCTTGTATTGATTAAAAGTATACTGAGTTTCTATACAAAAAAATTGGTGAGATTTGGTGGAGGCCTGGGGTTACCCGACCCGCGCTTGGCCTTTCTCACTACGACTGAAGGCTTCCATACATTACTGAGCTTACTATATTGAGAACCTGTCATTTACTACCATGTATTTCAATCATATATTTATTCGTTACCATATTTCATAATATAAAGGCCATCTGTATTATCGATATCATTGACTTTTTGTTGTGGTCAATTTTGTCGATTCTGTAAACGTCCTAGATCCTAATGCAATCTCTGATCTGCTTCTTCAAAGACTCACTGCGCACTTCGCCATATGCCTTTTTCAAAAGCTGTCTCATTGCTTCGTTTTCGGCAACAAGATCTTCTGAAGATATCCGGATGGAGCTGCAGTCACTAAAGGATTCCTTACGTGCTGGAACCCTTAGGTTATGTTTTTCCCAAGAACCCGTAGTCGTGTCTGAGTAAATCAGATCAGTGTCTTTACTGCCAGAAAAGACCGAGCAGTGTGACCTGTTTTCCTTTTGGAAGCTGTCGTCGTTGAAGGATGAAGTGGCCGACAGGGGAGCATTATGTGGTGGTGAGTTTGTGAGCGAGCCTGTTGACATGCTGAAGCTTTTGAACATCCCAAGCACTGATGAGCCCTTGCGGGTAGAGATCTTCGTTAAATTTGTCTTGGGAGGAGCCACGAAGTTGGGTTCCTCAAGATCAAGGTTGACGAAAAGCGTCTCGTCAAAAGAAAAGAGGAGTTCTCCAAAGAAATTGGTGACATTCCGGATCACATTTCCCCACTTGGTATCATTCAAGAGATGCTGATACACGACCTCCTCATCACCTTCACCAAGGGACATGAGAAGTGGCTTGTTCCGAAGAAGCAATCCGATAGAGACCTTGAAAATACCAGCTTTCCATCCCTCCATCAAGCAAAAGTCAATGATACGATTGTTGATGGAGAAGTCCGGGGTGTGAATCAAGTTGATCGAGAGCCACCATTGGTACAAGAACACCTTGCAGTCACAGAAGGTGGCCAAATGCGAGGCCAATTGTGGATCAATGGCAGATAAGATGGACATGAATTCAGTGTACCATTTGTCCAAGACACTGGACATGGTTCCAGGAACAAAGATGGCCCGTAGTTGGGGCTCACATTCCATGATTTTGCACATGGCATGAAACGTCAACTCCAGGTTTCTGAAGTTGTAGAACAAAGTGCCCACAAGGAAAAGCAAGCCCTGGCAGTAGCCAAGCTCCAAGTCGTAGTTCGCGTAAACATTCAAGATTGTGAGCAAATTGGAAATGGTGTCTTCGTTCTGGAAGAAAGGAATCTGAGGGAAGGTCCTGCTCAAGTCTTTGTTGATTTGGGAGGAGATGCTGCGGTTGTAGGAATGCTGGAAGTTTGTGAACAAGACCTTGGATTCTGTGGGAACCTGGGTCAAGTTCTTCTGGTTGACAAGCACCAATTTCTGCCAGGCAAGGCTTCTGATCTGAACGGGGATGACGGTTTGGAAAAAAGTCATCTTAGTATAGTTTGGAAGCATAAGAATGGTTTTGTAAGGATTGTTCATGAAGGAGAGCCAGTAGTCACGTTCGATATCGGACCTGAAGCCTTTGGAGGCCTGTTCAATGGTGGACTGGCAGCAACTGGCAGTGGACAGCGACACGAGGTGGTGGCACGTGGTGCATTCAGTGGAGTCATCTGTGGAATAATCGTAATCCAGGAACAATTGCAACAAACGGTCATCGTTGTAAGTATCTTCAGATACCTCGTTTGCCGAAAAGCGATTGAGATCAGCTTTCAAGTCTAAGTTGCCCAACATAAGAGCGTTCCCCGACAATTGCATTGCGGAAAGCGACTCCTCGAGTTCAAGCAAGGTCTCAGAAAACATAAGTGGAGATTAAGAATTCGAGGGAGAAGAATTGGAGTGTAAAGAATTGGAGGTTAAAGCAAATACGATCAGGAAGTGGAAGCTGGTGAATGTAGCAAAAAGTTTGAGTAGGAGTAGCAGGTTTGAGTGGGAGTGGAAGTGGGAGCTGAGTATAATTTGCAAAGTGTGAAAGTAAGGAACGGAAAGGCACGCCGCAAGAGGAAAGAAGGAAATAAGTGGGTGCTTGGCGGTGGCTAAAAAAGAAGGCAGGGGGATAGTTTTATCCGCAACAGGTAAATGTGTGGATCGCGAAAGTCGTTACCGTAACAGGGAGGCCGTGTTGCCTAGGGGCAGGCGCATGATATATTTTCGCGCTCTGCATGCTGGCTCTCGTCTGTTGTAGGAATGGGCTATCGGTTAAAGGATGTGTTATGGTCTGGTATACAACGCCGCGTCCTGGAAAGAAGAAACGAGGGTTTGTTCTGGAACTGATTTCCGCTCCTTCGAAGCCCGAAGATCCTTGATCTGCCCTATTTTTCTGTCCACCCATCAGTCATTCTTTTAATTGATTTTAGAATGGACTAGACCGTTGTATATTGGTATAGTCATGTATACTGATATTATGTCCACTGATATCATGTCTACTGATATTATGTCCACTGTTATGTATCGTGCTATTATGTAGTGCTATGTATGTGTAGTGCAGTCATTCCCCCTATTGTCATTTCCACTACTGTCATTTCAACTATTGTCATTTCAACTATTGTCATTTCAACTACTCGCATGTAAACTATTATCATTCCCACTGTTTTCACTGGTACTGATTACAAAACATTCCATGGGACATTCACATTCTTGACATTGTTGGCGTTGATTTAAAGTTGATAAGTGTCTGAACCAGTGATGCGGGTTCCCAATTAAGGTCTGGCCTCTGGTTTCACTATGGAAGCGTTGCGAATGTTTCACATGGACGCCCTATTGTGTTTCGAGGGGGACCATTGTGTTTCGAGCTGGGGAACCATTGTGTTTCGAGCTAGGGAACCATTGTGTTTCATTTGATTATGCAGCAGCCGTGCTACTTTCGCACCCATAACAAACACTGTTTTCTATGTAGGGCCGGCAAGGAAATGGCCAATCGCGACTTGCCATGTGCACACGCCAGACGTCAGCCCACACGCTCTAGCCACTTGGTATATGAGCTCCGAGAATGTTGGTGTTTCACAACCTTATTTACCACCAACTTTCTCGCGTACCAGAATTTGACTTAAATCTATTAGTTTCCTTAGTCAGACACAAGGAAATCAGAGAGGAAATCAAAGATTAGTTTTTTGATAACTGATTTTGACATCTGTTATTAGTTATCAGAGTTTAGAGATCAGTCATCAGCCATCAGGTAATGTTATCAGAGTTGGGAGATCAGAGATCAGGTAAGGTTATCAAATTATTATTATCAGGTGTTCAAATATTTTATCATGAGGGCTTATTGAATGGATTGTTTACTGGTTGAACATTTGGATGAGTGCTGACCTAAATCTGGCTCACTTGATAATCAGCTAACTTTAGATATAAGCTTATTCTTTGTGTGAAGTAAATCAGCCACCCTTAAAAAACTCCTGATAATTAGCTTATCTAATCAGCTAACTCCATAGAAAGTAACCCTATAGAAAGTAATTGTATAGGGTGTTGTATAAGGGGTGTACCAGCTAACTGTATCGGTTTACTGTATTGTGGTAGATCGCCAGACAAGCACAGATCCGAGGGCGTGAGTTCCGGCCGCACGACATCAGCTTGAACACTGTAATTCCCACACTAGAGGCTTAAATGACCCTGTATTTTTTTAATAATACCTTATTAAATACCTTATTAAACCTTATAAGACCGCGGATCCCCTTTTTTTCCGGTGAAATATCGACATTTTTGGCGTTTTGCAGTGGGCCTTTTTGTCCTGGGGGAGCCGGGTGTACGGGTGCACACGGCCTTCGCGGGCGCCACTTCCTGTTAATGTTTTAGCGCTTTTACGCTTGCACTTGTGGAGCAGTGACAACGTTTGTTAGATTCCTATAAACTCAACCTAGGGGCACCGTGACAGATTTACTTATCTGCCCTGTTTCAATATTGCGGATTCCCCTTCTCTTATAGGCCAAGCCATATTGGTCTGCATAGCAGCCAATATGCAGGTTGGCTTAAATAATCCTCCTAGCAACAATTTCTCCTTGTGTTAGAAATGTGCTCATCTGCATATGCATCAAGTGTTAATTCTAACACTTGCATGCTCCTCTATTCAGGTTCCGGTAGGACACGTGAACCTGAACTTTGCTCACGTGCCAGCAGGCACATGATCATGAGGTACAGATGTCCTGCAAGTTCAACACTTCCGAGGGTGTGACCTGATAAGTGGTCGATCCATTGGAAGGGATCAGAGGGTCAGGTCTTTATCTCCAGCTGAGTAGAAGTCATCATTTCCAATTAGTTCCAGACTCAATACGTTTCCCTTTGTTTCCTTTATATATATATATATATATATATTTTTTATTTCTTTTTAATTTTTTAATTTTTTTTTTTTTTTTGGCGTCGATTTTTAATATTCATTGAGAATCATAAAATACACCTTCAAAAAAAAAAAGTAAAATTCAGAATTTACAACCCCTCCTTTTAAGTCATGGGTGAACAAAGGAGTATATTTTGAGGGCACCAGCGCAGGGTGCGAAGAATTGTCGCGTGCGTCTCACCCTCCAACATCCAAGATGGTTTACTTCTTCAAGGCCGCGGCCAAGTCCAACAGCCAGTACGATGATTTCTCCCTAGGCGACGAGACCTCCGAAAGGATCATCTACATGGGCAAAGACAAGATCGAAAACGAGCCGTTGATCAAGCACTCGCACCCCAAGAACCTCTGGTTCCACGTGGACAAGCACTCGTCCGCCCACTTGTATCTACAGTTGAGTGTGGAGGAACAGAAGGTCAAGTTCGAGGAGCTCCAGCTCGACGAAACGCTTCTCCAGCAACTAGGCCAGCTCACCAAGGCCAACTCCATCAAGGCCAACAAGTTGAACAACATCTCCATTATATATACTCCGGTGGACAACTTACGGAGCGATGGGCTGATGGATATTGGAACGGTTTCCTTTGTTAACCCCCAGAAACTCAAGCGCATCCACGTGGCCAAGAAGGACAATGCTATAGTGAATAAACTTAACAGAACCAAATCGGAGGTGACCACGGAGAAGTTCATTAAGGACCAGGCTGACCAGCTTAATGCTTGGGCTCAGGAGCAGAAGGCTGAGCTTCGGAAACAGGAGCAAAGAGCAAAGGAGGAAGCCAGACTTCACCAGGAGCAGAAGAAATTCAATAAAGACCCTTATGCTGATATGTTCACCGAGGAGAACCTTAAGGCCAGCAGCAACGAGTTTAGGAATGAAAACTGGGTCGAGGATGAGTTTTGGTGAGCCTACCTATAACACCTACTAAAGAGTCTGGTCTGTCATGTTTTAAAGTGAGATGCTTAGACTGTCACTGTTAGTCTGTTATTGTTATTGTTATTGTTAGTCTGGTGGTCTTATTAGTGTCGTGCTTATAACATGGTACTGTGATTGTGAGTACTAGTCTAAATGATTATTAGGTGAAATACTGGTGGACAGCCAGTATCATCCATGAAAGCCCTGATGACACTGCCAGTCTAACAGACCGGCAGACTGTTAGATTGGCAGACTGTTAGACTACTGGACCGCCAATTCTCGAGGTACTGTGGAACTATTAATCTGTCCTTCTATTGATACTTCAGGTAATGTTATATGTTAGTATCAGGTACTGAGAGATAGCTAGTTGGACGCAATTCTGTTGTACTATTAGTGTTAGTCTATCTGAACTGGGTGCTTATCAGAACTATAATACTGGACTGGAAGACTGTGAGACTGGTACTATTAGTGCTATACTAGTGTAGTACTCTTGTATTAGGAGACTGTTCTACTGTAGTAGTTATACTGTGAATTCCAGTGTTCCTAGTCAAACTACCAGATGTACTTCCTAATATGTAGTTATATAGGCCTAATGAGTGACTTAACAAGAACCGACAACTAGACACAATCATACACAATTATTAGCAAGTAAGCAAGTAAGCAAGTAATTTCTTGTGTTCTAGTCCACTCAATTCTAGTATGATAGCTATAGTATAATTAGTGTTAACATCAAACTATTGGCATCAGTTAGACTGGCCGTCTGAATCACTAGTTGTCACTTTAGTTGTTAAATAACCGTTCATCAATTAAATAGTCTGAATAGTTATGAACTCAGTATAACATTAAGCTTCAGTCTATGGACCAATGACAGACTGTAATGGTTTCTACAGTCATGTATGCCCCGAGGACACCTACAAATAGCAAATCATTTGATGTTTATTACTGTAGAATGCAAAAAGATTACTCTTGTTCGATTTTGATGGGGAACTTTCCGGCCTCTCTCTGGTCATTCCACTTGTCGACCCAATCAACAGGACACAAGGAAGTGAAGGTCTTCCAGAAAATCTGGCAAGGCTCAAAGTCTTCGCCCTTGACGGCCACACACTTGTGGTAGTCGACGTAGTTCTGAGCACAGTGCTTAGTCTGGTTTGTGTATGGGAATCTGGGGTCGAACTGGGGGGTTTCGAACTTGAATGTTGCTTCGTCGATGGCCATGGTGTAATGTCTATATGTATTGAGTATGAAGTTGAGTTTTTTTCTGGTGGTGCGATAATGCCTCCGTACGATTGGTCGGCTCTGTGCAGGATCACGGTGTCACCCCACACCTTAGTTTTTTTTCTATTCCAATCCCTGCTTCTTCCCAACCCCACCCAATGCCATAGTTTTCTTATCAACTTGTATATAATCCTTTACATTATGATTTTCGATTTTTTGGATTCGTACCTACTTTTTCCGTAGTAAGTGTACTAACCACGGTGCGATTGTATGCCTCATAGTGCTACTCTATCACTTACATAAATAATTATCTCTCCAATAAGTGTATATATATTATATATATTCTTTATATATGTATAGTGAATGAGTTCTTATTTCTTTATAACCAGAAGTGCCACTAGGACGGAGTGCCCCTCTAAACAGTTTATAGTGTCACGTGCAACACTGTATACCCCCAATAGCACATCCGATTAGGGATAAAATGATTCTGTAAAATATAAATTTATGGAGTTATTATTTTTAAGAATAGAATCATTTGGTTTTGATATAATTACCGGATTCATGGAAATATGTCCTTTTTGGAACTGCAACGGCCGGAATTGGGATCTCGTATGAAGGTGCACACCCGTACACCCAGCTACCCCAGGACAAAAAGGCCCAACGCAAAGCACCCTTTTTTCCATTGAATTCTGACTTAACAATATCACCTTCCTTTGAACGACATTTACACTTGGGATCCTCATTCAAAGATGAAGTAATTACTTCTTGATTCAAGGTCCTGTGCGGTACTTTATCACCATCAAAGTGTAGTAGTAGAAAGTAATTTGGCATATATAGAGTATGGTAGAAGTGCAGAGTATAAAATTAGCTATAGTATTAGTATAGAGTATAAGAATAAAGAGTATGGATTATGGTGTATCGAGTTCAGTACAGGTACATAGTAAATCACGGATTATACCACACTACACTATTAGATTACTACTACTCCTACTACTACTACTACTACTACTCCTACTACTACTACTACTACTACTACTACTACTACTACTACTACTACTACTACTACTACTACTA
>NLAW01001805.1:0-44219 GCA_002370915.1 Metschnikowia lochheadii | reverse complement strand
AGCAAAGTCCCGTGCAGCAAAATTTCTTTGATGATTGCTTCTACACTGATTCCCCTGCTCCTCAGGCAGACAGTGACAACAGATCCATTATCAAAAAAAAAAAAAAATAAAATAAAAAAGTGTTGATGTCACCAAAAACCTTGGAGTCATTGCCTTCCATGGTAGTAGCATTTCCTTTAATAAAGGTAAACAACGGGATAAATGGCAACTTCTCATCCCCAAGAGTAATTCACCCAAAAAAAAAAAGGGAGCTTACAGTGCGTATATGGAGTCTTTTCTATCTGTTGTTGTGTCAAGCTTTACATAGAAGGTCTGGGCAAAGTCTGGGGTATCAGCATCCAAAATAAGTATGTAGAGCCCCAGAATTGGGTTCATAGTTTTTCAATTAACCACAGAGATAGGAAGTCCTCCCAATATAAATTCCCGGGGTACTATATGGTACTCTATTGTGGGCATGGTTAAAAAAGATGACCAGGTACATAAATTAATAAGTCAATAAGTCAATAAGTCAATAAATTAATAAGTCAATAAGTCAATAAGTCAATAAGTCAATAAGTCAATAAGTCAATAAATTAATAAGTCAATAAGTCAATAAGTCAATAAGTCAATAAGTCAATAAGTCAATAAGTCAATAAGTCAATAAGTCAATAAGTTTCGGACCCCTTCGCTCAATCTTTCAAACCAAAGCCCTTGATTGGTACTGTAAGACTCTCAAATGTGGTACTGAAGCATTGCCAAATGTAGTACTGCAAGATTGCCAAATGTGGTACTGAAAGACTCCCAAATATAGTACATATGAAAGAAATCCTCCAGATATACGAATTCCGAATATTGAAATCTAATGAAAGTTGGTTCGAAAGTCTATACGAAGGAATACAAAACCTTTTAACCTATTGGTTTGTTGATCTTCTTTACTGAGCCGTATGGTAAGTTTAGTTCTTCTGGAAATTTGTTATATCTAGTCAAGTAAGATTGTATTGTATTTTAGGTTTACTACAATTTATTGTTTCTGGTTAGTTTAATAATGCAAGTCTAATTTCACCACAGTATAGTAACACTGAAAATCCATTATTCCTGTAAAATATTATGTCTTTTCTTTAGGATGTATGACATGTCTAAATTTTTATATTATCAAGTAAGTTTCTAGATGGCCAAAATCTTAGTGGATAGTAAAAAAGAACTTTGACTGTTGTTTTCTGATGGTCTAGCACCTAGTGCGTTATATTCGAGTTCTCAATTTGTTAACACGTGAGTACTTCACGCATGTGTGCTAGAGCTCAAAGTCTGGGCGTGCGCGATTTGAGCGAGGCACGTCCACCCCAATATAAAAGGAGGGACTGTCGCTCGCGTTTGTAAGGTTAGGAGTCCTTCCGCAGAAGCTGAGAATAACGTGGGCTAGACCTAAGTCACAGTTAATAAACGCAAGTCTGAAAACTAACACAATTAGGGTGTAGATACTTCCAAAAATTTCACAAAGCTGCACCTTCAGTCATGCCATCTATGAGTCATGAATGATGACGCTATATTAGTCTTTGGAACACGGCTCTTAGATATAATGGACTACCTATATGTGTTTATTAGCCATGTGGCATACTATGAATCATTGATAGTCATACTATGATCCATGAGTTTTGAGTAATGGAAACCAAGGCCAGACTATGTCTGTTAGATTCTTGTTGTAATGTAATGTTAAGTATAAGTAATATTTTATTAGTTGATGGTTCCTTAAAGAGAGGAACTGGAGTGGCTTATATAACTTTGAGAGAAACGTGGCTTCGACATGGCCTCGAAAAACTCTCCACCCGAACAATACTACCAGAACAATGGTACCAGAACAATACTACCAGAACAATGGTACCAGAAAAATACTACCAGAACAATACTACCAGAACAATACTACCAGAACAATGGTACCAGAACAATACTACCAGAACAATACTACCAAAACAATACTACCAAAACAATACTACCAAAACAATACTACCAAAACAATGGTAAGGGGATTCTTCTATATTTTAAAGGGCCATCATAATGAATACTTCGTACAATAATGGTATGTCCATTGTAACAATCAGACTGAAGACTGAGAGGCTTCATGTATAATACCTTCATATGTAGCGCCCTGCCTATGGTAGCTCTAACAATGTCTGTTATTAGGATTCTTGTTGTAACATTAAGTACTAAGTAATAAAGTACTAAGTAATATTTTATTCGTTGATGATTATTAGATGGTAGAAAAAATAAAAGAATGATATAAATATTTTGTTTTGTTTTGTTTTTTTAATACATTCATGCCTTATTAATACTATTTGGAGAGCCAGAGTGACGTTTATAACTAATGAGAGAAGAAACGTGGGATCGAAAAGCCATCATTGCAGTAGTAGTACTTTGGTAGTCAATGTAAAGGTGAAAAAAAAAAAAAAAAAAGTAAATAATAATGAAGTCAGTTATGGTATTTCAATCACATCCATCATTGTACGTACGAAGCCTAAAGGACCGGATAGAGTAGGTAGACTTTATGATTACTGTAATATCTATAGATAGTGACCTGTTGAGAATGAGCAAGTGTGACTGATCATTCCAGAAATGGAAGGTGCGCTCTTAGAAAGTATAGAGTGTGCTCTGCCTTACGTTGGTGATTTCCTTTGGTGATTCTTGTTGAACATGTGATAAGTGGTGGCCCGTGTATGCAGGCAAGTAATGTGTTACCTGCAGTACAACGGAATTCTACAAGCCTCATAAGGTTCCGAGGATCGCATGAGTGCAGACTAGTATTGTATCCGGGTCTTGGTGTCAAGAGTAGTCAGTTTGATTTCAGACAAGGAAATACCGAGTTCGGGTGCAGGAACAAGGGGTCCAGGGATTCCCAAGTATATATAGAGGGGATTCCGCTCTAGGTTGAGCGGTATCACGAGTAACCAGAATTTCACGGATCTCTTAATAAAGAATTAGTAGAAGAAATTATGGACTTTGGAACTACAAAGTTCAACAATTCTTGATCAAGGTTTAGCTCCTGCATCAAGCATCTTGAAGAAGGTCCAACTTCAGTGAAACACTGAAGGTGGAGCTGAGTTCCTGGACTATATATATATATATATATATATATATATTAGTTGGGACTCTCGCTACAATCCTAGTGTTGATTAATTAATCAGAAAATTATTTGAGTAGTAGCACTGACTCTACTGACTCTATTATACTAATGACTGACTCCATTATACTAATGACTGACTCCATTACAGTCTTTTTGAATACTATTCACACCAGTGCGGCAATATGTTTCAAATCAGACTAGCAAAATTAAGCAGACCAATAATTAAAAGAAGTTTCCTTACTTACGACTTAAAAATTGTTAAGGATCAAGGATTTGAAATAAACTAAACCGTTTATGTGAAAACTTTATTAAGTATTAAAAGCAGTAATTTGCCGAACTATTGGCTTGTTTAATTTTGCTAGAGTGGTTTGAAGTGTGTTGTCGCGCTGGTCTGAATCGTTTCGAGAAACACTGTATAGTCTTTCTGAATGTTGGAAAATAGCACCGAATAAGAGCACGCACGGCGCTCTAGGCTTGCAGGGCACGTCTCTACTAGTTTCCCCAACCTTGGTTGTCCTGACAATCAAGGGTCAGTGAATGCCGATTCCCATATATATATAATGAGGCCTTGGCTACACCTTTCATTAGTTAACTAATCGAATATCTCTACCTAGGGAGACATACCAAGATGCCTCCCAGATCCAGACCGACCCACCAGAGCTCCTTGTACTAACATTGAGGCTACGGCCATGTCTGAAGCAAACACTTCAACTCAAGTGTTCACTTATCTTGATGAAACAATGAGATCCGTATCTTATAGTCATAAGAGATCGCTGGACCTTAAACCATGGTTACTCTATGGGCCACCTGATTCCCCAGCATTCCTAGCTGAGCTGGAGTTAAAGAACCTACATTGAATACTATTCACACCAGTGCGGCAATATGTTTCAAATCAGACTAGCAAAATTAAGCAGACCAATAATTAAAAAAAAAGTCTCGTACTTACGACTTAAAAATTGTCAAGGGTTTTCAAGGATTTGAAATAAACCGTTTATGTGAAAGCTTTATTAAGTACTAAAAACAGTAATTTGCCGAAATATTGGGTTGTTTTTATTTTTCTAGTGTGGTTTGAATATTTCGCCCTGCTGATTTGAATAGCTTTGAAAAACACTGTATACTAATGACTGACTATCATTTCAAAATGACTGTATAGTTTTAAACTGATCACTGACTCAATTGTTTTATGCTGACTAACTGACTGACTCCATTATAATATCATCTAATAAAGTCGAATATCCCCAGCTGGTCAATGTTAGATAGTAATATCAGTAGAGTAGTAGAGTAGTGGAGTAGTGGAGTAGTGGAGTAGTGGAGTAGTGGAGTAGTGGAGTAGTGGAGTAGTGGAGTAGTGGAGTAGTGGAGTAGAAATATCAGTAATAGTAGTCATAGTAGTAGAGTAGTAATTATCTGGGAAGACATCACAATGTCTTTTACTTCCAGACCCACAAGAAACAGCCAGACCCACAAGAAACAGTCAGACCCACCAGAATCAGCCAGACCCACAAGAAACAGTCAGACCCACCAGAATCAGCTCTCGTGTAACACCTCAACTATACACATACCTTGATGAGACTATGAACTTTATGTTTACCAATAAGTCCAATCCTCTAGACTGTACTCCATGACTATTGAAAGGACCACCTGATGTGCCCGAGTTGAAAGCACTTGAGGAGTTAAGTAATCTACAAGACCTGGTCCTGCACCTAGCGGCTCGGCCAATCACCTTACCTCTATTTATTTTATAAAAACCTAGTGTATCTATTATAATCAATACTTGTATTAATTTCTTACTTTATTACTTTATTAATTTATTACTTTATTACTTTAGTGATAAATATGTCTTATTGCTTTATTACTCTATTTTTAAAAAGCACTTTTTTATATTTCGGTATGTCTTTTTTTTCCTGGTGAGCACTGAGTGTCAGTACTTTTTTTCATGGTTTCGCACCCATTTGCACTTATTCTCCAAAACTCCCTACCCCCCCCCCACACCCCTTCTACCTACACCCCTTGGGCTACATTCCGGCGCAATATTTAAAGATGAATATTTAACAGTGAATACAGTATTTTTCAAAAGTATTCAAACCAGTGCGACAACACAATTCAAACCACTCTAGCAAAATTAAACAACCCAATATTTCGGCAAATTACTGTTTTTAATACTTAATAAAGATTTGACATAAACGATTTATTTCAAATCCTTGAAAGCNTAATACTTAATAAAGATTTGACATAAACGATTTATTTCAAATCCTTGAAAGCCCTTAACAATTTCTAAGTCGTAAGTACGGTATGTGAGTACGAGACTTTTTTTTTAATTATTGGTCTGCTTAATTTTGCTAGTGTGGTTTGAAACATATTGCCGCACTGGTTTGAATAGTACTCAAAGAGACTGTATTTAATGGTAAATATTTAACGGTGAATATTTAACGGTGAATATTTAATGGTGAATATTTAATGGTGAATATTTAACGGTGAATGTTTAACAGTGAATAATTAATGGTGGCCGAAACCTCTTCCTGAGGAATCATCAACGAATATAGTTCTGTTTAGGTAACGTAAGTACTTACAAGAATCTAACAAATATACATGACTCTAACAAATATACATGACTATTTGATCATATATACATGACTCTTTGATCATATATACATATATATTTCCTTATTTGTTATGTTCTTTTAATACATTTATGCCTAAACTCTTATATTCGTTGATGGTTGCTCAAAAAGGAATCTGAGAGGTTCTTTTAAGATTTTGAAGAGAGAAAGTGGAACCGAAAAACTCTCCACCTGAACAATGGTAAGGATTGTTCTGGAATATTCGAAAAAGGTCATCTATGCACGAAGTGCTCTGATGGCCAGATGGCCAAACGCCGTATCACCACTGTAACAATATTCGGACTGAGAGGCTTCATAATACCTTCATAGGTAGGGCCCTGCCTATGGTGGACCTAACATTTCCTTATTCATACCTTATATATGTTGTTAGATTCATGTTGAAGGTTGTGTACTAAGTCATCTATTTTGTTATTTGATGTTTACCAATATGGCAGCGTCGAGGGGATTTTTCCAGCTTGCGGCCACCAAAAAGGTTGCAAGTGGGCCTGGAAATGGCAATGCGCCTAGAGCTGGTCGATACAGTGTGGCCCATAAACCTTCTATTGTTGCAGCAGTGCATCCTAGCGGTCCTTCCAGAAACTCCATCTTCTACCGCAGTGCCTTTGACCCAGGGCCATGCAGCAGCCAGCAGCCACAGCAGCAGCAGCCACAGCCCCAGTTTCTGGAGTCCCAGTTTCTGGAGTCCCAGCTTTCAACACCCACAACCCCAAGGAATCAGTGGGATCTATATAACAATTCAAGAGAAACCTGTTTCTGAAAAACACTCTTCACCAGAATAATGGTGATGATTATTCTGTCATCTTCGAAAAGGCCATTATAGTATTTTATTTTGTATATTGATGGGCCAACGCCGTGATACGCCATTACCAATAGTCCTTGTTAGAATCGGACAGAGTGACTTATATCACCTCCATGGCTAGATCACTACCTATGGTGGATGTGACATATGTACATATATATATATATATATATATATACTTTTGACCTATATCATCAATTTTTATACACCAATATTGTTAGATCCACCATAAGCAGGGCCCTGCTATGAAGGTATTATGAAGCTTCTCAGTTCGATTTTTATCAAATTCTATAGTTTCTCCTTTCTCGGATACAAAATCTGAATCTTCATACATATTTCAATATCATTGTAAACCCACAACTTTAATAGTCATAGCAGGAGTTAGAACTTCATCACATAAATATATAATCGAGAAGCACGTGATGAAGTTTCTTGGTTGAGTGGGATCCCCTCTATATAATATATACAGTGTTTTTCAAAACTATTCAAACTAGCGCGACGCACACTGTTTGGAACCACACTAGCAAAAAAAAACAAACAAACCAATATCTCAAAAAAGTTTCGTACCCTTTTCACATAGTCATTCAATCCGAATGGCATAATGTTTCAAACACCAACTTTCATTAGAATTCAATATTCTGAAATCTTGAGAAATCTGGACGATTTCCCTCATTATAATGTACTACATTTGGGAGTCTAGCTGCAGTACCAATCAAGGGTTAAAACGGAAAGGAACATGAACTGGTATGAATTTCTATTGGTGGTGGGAGAAAACCGCTTGGAGGGGGACAGCCCCTCATTTGCCACCACTCTCTAATTTACAGCCCCTCATTTGCCCCCACTCTCTGATTTACAACCATCCGTGCACCACCCTCTCATTTACAGCCATCCACTCTCATTTACAGCCATCCGCGCACCGCAACATATAAGAACAGAGACCCCCCACCATTTAGACCTTTTTTTTTCTTTCCACCACTATCTAGGCCATTGTTTATACTATTGTTTATACTATTGTTTATACTATTGTTTAAACCACTAATTCCATACTATCATGACGTATATATATATATATATATATACGAAAGCAAATTGCTAGAGTGCATGACTTGAATTCTGAGGTCCAGTAGTCAAGTCAAGTCAAGTGAGGGTGAAGGTCAAGGTAAACAGTCAAGTCAGAGTCAAAGTTAACAGTTAAGTCAGAGTCAAAGTCAAAGTCAAAGTCAAAGTCAAAGTCAAAGTCAAAGTCAAAGTCAAAGTCAAAGTCAAAGTCAAAGTCAAAGTCAGTTCCAACAACCAACAGTCAAGGCCAATCAATAACAGATTTAATCAATAACTCTCGGTCAAGGCCGCAGATTTATATATGCAGAAACTATCTGATAGTCTTCTTCCTCTTGATATCCCTCGTTCAACAACATCTATTTATACCTAAAAATGAGTATCGCTGAGTTCAACTGGGACTTATTTCCGCTGACCAAACTTGAACAGACAAATGATATGATTGTTTTTAAGACCTTGTTTGGGGTCATGTGGATCGGTTTGTTTAGTTTTGCTAGTGTGGTTTGAACCATTCTGGTTCGAAACATTTTGTCGTGCTAGTTTGAAACATTTTGTGTCACTGGTTTGAATAGTTTTGAACAACACTGTATATATACTTTGCCTATTTTCTTTTTTTTTTTTTTTTTTTTTTTTTTTTTTTTGGGTGAGGACTTGTTAATTCCTTGGCTCTGAATACTCCTGACTCCAAGACCAGACCCAGTTTTACACTCATACATTCCTTGGAATTTTTAAGAGGCTTGTTTAATTACTCCATACTGCAGGCAACGGTCAGAATTACACTAGTACACCAGCATATACCACTACAGAAATTGAATAAATAGAAACTGAACCAATACAGAATATTAATGTTCCTATATTTTATGTTTATTTTATTGCGTTGAACAGATCAACGCTATTAGCCTGGTGGAAGGACAGACGTGGCAAGACTGCCAAGACCGTAAAGAGTCCACCACTCCTCCACAACTATTTAGATCAAAAGCACTAGTAGTACACCAGGACACGGACTAACGGGATGCACATACCTATCAACAATCGTTTAGTATGTAGTGTGAGCGTTCTTTTTCAGAAATGGACCACCATGATAAATCCATGATATGATGGGAAATTCCAAGGCTAATAAGTGATCCCACTCATAATATTCTCACATAGTCATCAGAACCTTAAAGATACAAAAACCAATTTCGCAAGACTCATCCAAATGGTTCTTTAAATATCCATAGAGTATTATTGTTAGCACAATGTCCACAGATATCCAGTCAAGCCACATTTATGACTCTGAATTCATGATGGTTAACCTACCAAGAATACCAGAGTCAGAGATTCAGAGTCAGGGTCAGAATACTGAAACTCTAAGCAATAAATCATGAATCATGGAACTCATCCTGATCTATTGAGGTTCATCAGAAATGCAAAAACTCAACCAGAAGTTGAAGTCACTGAAGTGGAACTCAGGAAGTCAAAAATCACCTGTAACTAAAAGTCAGAAAGTCAGAAATTCAGAAACTAAGAAACCCAGAAAGTCAGAGACCCAAACATCAGAAAGTCGGAAAGCAGAAACTCAGAAACTCATGTGAAGCTCAGAAGAAGCTCAGACACTCAGAAACCACTTAAAAATCAGAGACTCAAAAAACACAAGAACTCAGAAACTCAGGGACCGAAAAACTCAGAGACCCAAAACTCGGATACTCAAAAAGTCAGTATAATCTCAGTATAGTCTTGATGTAATTCCTGAAACCCACATGAAACTCAGATACTCATTTGATAATCCTGAAGCTCACTTGAAACCCAGAGTCTGGGAAACAAATGAAACAAATGAAACAATGCAACATCTAAAAATTCAAATAAAACACCCAAATCTCACTCAAGGCTCACGCAGGCTTCTTTAAGGCACACTTAGGCACACTTAGGCACACTTCGGCACACTTAGGCACACTTCGGCACACTTAGGTACACTTAGGTACACTTAGGTACACTTAGGTACACTTAGGCAACGTCCCACTTGGGCTCAAATAAAACTTCCATTTCTCACCCATTTCTCACCTCTAACTCCCTCATTATCCACAGTCAACATCCACAATATCCTCAATATCCACACTCAATACTCTGAATTAGAAAGCAACGACTTCAAGGCCCACTCGTCCTTGAACTTTGTTTTCATAATGTCCAACTCGGAAATCAAATTGGAACAAGCGTTTTTAAGGGCGTCCCGAGGCGTATAGTCGTCGTCGGTCTGGATCCTCAATACAAAATTGGCAAATAAGGGGTGCTCGACTTTGTAGGCGGCAAAAATGACCCGGTCATCTTTTGCTAATTGTGCACGCAACATGTTGGCAAGAGTATGGTCCTCTCTTTCGATTTTGATGATGGCTGCATTAGGGACTTTAGTGTCGGGGATGATTTTGATTCTGGAGAATTGTGTTAGTATGCGGAGGTACGGGTTTCTGCACATAGACGATAATCTATACGTACTTTTCTACTCCATCGGGTAAGATGAAGAGCTCGAATCTGTCTGGGGCATTCATTGGGCTTGATGAAGAAGAGTAAATGGACGCACCTGATGTTGGTGCACGGGTGAGTGTGCGTGTGAGGCCTTTGGTGTACGGGTGTAAAATGTCTTGGTGTACGGGCCCACAGTCAAACTGGTGTACGGGTGTAAACCCATCTCCCAAGAACTCTCTTATTCTACAATATAGACTGCTGGTGTAGGGATGTAGCACTATAGACACTACTCTACTATGTACTCTTCTATGTACACTACTATGTACACTACTACTATATAGACTGCTGGTGTAGGGATGTAGCACTATGTATGGTTTCCGTATAAAATTATCTTTGAAAAGTTAATGTGTGGGTGTACGGAGGTCGAAGAGCAGAAGGAGTTGAGTTGGCCGTGTCATTTGTTCCGGGGTGTACGGTGTACGCGGTTAGTGTGAGGCTGGAATAGATCCGTGCACCAGCATAAAAAAAAAAAAAAACACCACATCATTCTGTTTCAACACCCCCGCCATCATCAAAAAATCGTCTGATCTCTTCTGCACCCTCCTCTGTTTTTTTTCCAGTCCGGCTCGTCCCCGACCCACGAAAATAGGTAAAAAAGCCCCCCGCACCCGCCCGCCGTGCTTGTGTGCAGTCCATCAAAGAAAACCCGGCCCGTGTTTCCGCGGGTCTATATACAGGCCCCGCCTTTCCTGCACGCATCCCCACCGGCCCTTTTTTTCTATCTCGCTATCTCGTCACTCTTCATATTCCAAACCCCTCCAAACCTTGGTGCACCATGTCCAATCAAGAGAACCGCTGGCCCAACCAAGGCATTCCCATGAATCAGAATTTCAAGTATGTATGACTTTTTGCTTTCTCTTTTTTTGTTTCGTTTGAAACCCCCCGGGTTTTTGCAGAACATATGGGCCTGGAGCAAACCCAAACAGAATAGTCACTCAAAGGGACTGATCGACTTGTCTCTTTGACCTTTGCCTTTGCTCCTTTCTTGTTTGTTTGCGTCGAGTCCCGTTGTCTATTACCCGATTAGACGCCACTGTTTGGTGGTTGCCTTTTTACAGCACTTGGGATTGGCTGTAAATTTGTTCTGCTGATTTTATGTGATCTGCCATCAAATAGTCCCCATTTGACAAATCGTCCATATTGCAATGTCCTTTTGCTGGCGTCCATTTGTTTGCCCTCCCTCTCTAATGTTCCTGTTGATGTTGATGCCATTCTTTGTCCACTGTTGTCATTTTTTGTCCACTGTTGACTTGTCGCCCTTGGTGTGCATTAATGTCTCGTTGCCAATTGGTCACCCCTTTCTTAATCTGCTGATGTTACTTTCCCTTTATTGTTTGTCCGATTTGTCCTTGTTGATGTGTTTCTCATCTGGTGTTTTACAGCAACGCGACCTTCTTGCTACTTGATAAAGTCTCGGAGAGTGTTAAAACTCACTATTGAGAATCAAGAAATGAGGATAATGAGAATATTGGGAAACTATCAGAAGTAAGGCTCTAAGTTTGGTACGGGTCTCACACAAGACAGAAAGAAGACAGAAAGAAGACAGACAACAGAAAACAGGACGAAGACAGAAAGGAGGCAGAAAGCAGAAGTTAAGACGATGACAGGAGACAGACAGAAGACAGAACTACAGCCAGAGACAGGCAGAGGCAACACGAGAGACTGAACGACAGAAATTGAACAGTCAACAAGAGGCAGAATTGTCGATAAATGGTCAACAAAGAGACAGAAAGACAAAGATGGAACAGTCAACATTACATCAAACAATAGACTGTGTCAGATGGTGTCTAAAGAGGTATCATTCAAGAGATATACCTTCCAGATTGAAACAATAAGAAAGCAACATTCTACTCATTCTACAACAATATACTAACTGCAGCCGACAAAATCCCCCAGTGTTACCCCCACCAGCCACGTTGGACACATCGTCACAACAGTTTGTGCCGTTCACGTCGCTCCCAGCACTCGGTAACCGTGGCTCGTCCACATCCGGCGGCCACGTGTTCACCATTCCGTCCATCAACTCGTCCGACGACCACCGCCTGCCGCCCGCCGTGGGTGCTCGGTACCCGCTGGTTCCGGGCTACGGAGCCTTGAGCTCGCATTTGCCCAATTCCATCTATGGCTCGCATAACTCCGAGCTCGGTGCTGGGCAAAACCTGGCCTCTTCCAATGCCCAGGATCCCCAAGAAAACCAATCAAATGTGAAGAACCAGGGACAGAATCAGAGTCAATGCCAGGGTCAAGGCCAAAGCCTGAACCAGAGCCTGAACCAGAGTCAGAACCAAAACCAGAATCAAAACCAGAACCAGAACCAGAACCAGAACCAGAACCAGAACCAGAACCAGAACCAGAACCAGAACCAGAACCAGAACCAGAACCAGAACCAAAATCAAAACCAAAATCAAAACCAAAATCAGAACCAGAGTCAAGGTCAAAGCAAGAATCCGTCTATTACAAATGTTCAGCCTCCTTTACAGGGAGTACAAGGGGTTCAAGGGGTTCAAGGAGTTCAAGGAGTTCAAGGAGTTCAAGGAGTACAAGGAGTCCAGGCTTCTGTACAGGGACCAGCCCCAAGTTCCATTACGAATTCCCTGAATCCAGTACAAAGCTCCATCCCAGGACAAGTACAGAACCCTGGCCAAACGTCTCTGCTGCTTCTGCCCGAAAAAATCGACAAACCACGCCCCGATACGGAAAAGGAATTCGAGGCCACGCGACCCATCCCCGCCATTCCCCTGGGCGTGTTGAGCCGTTCCTCCACCTCCAACGCTTACAGGCCCTTGAACGTCAAGGATGCGTTGTCGTACTTGGACCAGGTTAAGGTTCAGTTTTACAACCAGGCAGATATCTACAACAACTTCTTGGACATCATGAAAGACTTCAAGCTGCAGAGCATTGATACGCCTGGCGTCATCAATAGGGTCTCGTCATTGTTCCGGGGACACCCCAACTTGATCCAGGGCTTCAACACGTTCTTACCCCCAGGATATAAAATCGAGTGCTCTTCTGACCCTTCGGATCCAAACCCCATCACTGTTACTACTCCTACGGGCACTACAACCCGGCCTAATCTTGGAGGAACCCCACCGAACGACGTTCTGGGCGACCAGGCCTCCGTGCACCAGTGGTACAACCAAAACGCCCCCAACGGGGCGCCTTTCCAGGACCAGCAGCAGGCGGGAGGCCAGATCGAGTTCAACCACGCAATCTCGTACGTCAACAAGATCAAAACAAGGTTTGCCAATCAGCCCGATATCTACAAGCAGTTCTTGGAGATCTTACAGACATACCAACGGGAACAGAAACCCATTGGTGAAGTTTATGAGCAGGTGACGCGGTTATTCTCCAATTCGCCCGATCTACTCAACGACTTCAAGCAGTTTTTGCCGGATACGGGAAACCACCAACCTCCACAATTTCTAGTGAGGCCTGAAGACCACCAAGCATTGCCGTCCAATGGCCATCCTCATATGCACGACAACCAGCATTTCTATGCCGGAAACGGCACGTCTCAATTGCCTCCTTTGGGCAATTTCCAACCCAATGCCCCCGGAGCCTTGAATGCCCAGGACATCAATTACCGAAATGCTCGGGTGCCCATGATGAACGCGGAAATGGACCCCGAGGCTTTCCGCAAAAACAGTGACCAGCACTCGCCGTACCTGAACAACTACAACGAAGAGGCCACGTATTCCAGTGTGCGTGGCTCTGTTTCAGGCCAAGCACCCAAACAAAAGTCTGTGACTCCCGTACCTGCACAAGCAGCCCGAGTCAATGCCACATTGGTGCCCGGAATCCCCGAGCCCGTGCCTCCTAGTGCCATGGCCAAGAACTCCTCGCTTCTGGAGGAACTTGCTTTTTTTGACAAGGTCAAGAAGGCCATTGGCAACAAGCAGACCTACAGTGAGTTCCTAAAGATGTTGAATCTCTTTTCGCAAGATGTTATTGATAAAGAAACGCTTGTTCAAAGGGTGGACTCATTTTTGGGTGACTCACACTACGACTTGCTCAACTGGTTCAAGCTGTTTGTGGGCTACGAGGAGAAGACCCAGAACATGGAGGATATCAGCTTCAAGAAGCATCAGATCGAGCTCTCCCTCTGCAAGGCCCACGGGCCTTCGTACAGGCAGTTGCCCAAGATCGAAACCTACATGCCTTGTTCCGGCCGAGACGAGATGTGTTGGGAGGTGTTGAATGATGAATGGGTGGGTCACCCCACGTGGGCATCCGAAGATGCAGGCTTCATCTCCCACCGTAAGAACCAATACGAGGATATCTTGTTTAAGATTGAGGAGGAACGACTCGAGTTCGATTACCACATGGAGGCCAATTTACGCACCATCCAAACGCTTGAGACCATTGCCAACCGCATTGCCAACATGACGCCAGAGCAAAAGGCCAGTTTTAAGCTTCCGCCTGGCTTGGGCCACACCTCGCAGACCATTTACAAGAAGGTGATCCGCAAGATCTACGATAAAGATCGGGGCTTCGAGGTGATCGATGCCCTTCACGAGAACCCTGCCGTGGCGGTGCCGGTTGTGTTGAAGAGATTGAAGCAAAAGGACGAGGAATGGAAGAGAGCACAACGTGAATGGAACAAGGTATGGCGTGAAATGGAGCAGAAGGTGTTTTACAAGTCGTTGGACCACTTGGGCTTGACCTTCAAGCAGGCAGACAAGAAGCTCCTCACGGCCAAGCAGTTGGTTAGTGAGATCAGCACGGTGAAGGTGGAGCAGCAGAACAAAAGGTTGCACCCATTGATGCCTAAGGCACAGGAACAACTCGACTACAAGTTCACCGATGATGATGTTGTGTTTGATATCATCAAGCTCTCGGAGTATTTCATCAACCACTCGTCTAATTACTCGCAGGGAGACCGGGAAAAGTTGTGTGACTTTTTCAAGCACTTCATAGCGCTTTTCTTCGGGATTGACCAGGCGGTGATTGAAAATGCCTTGAAGAAACGGGCCAATGAGTCGAACAGAGACGAAAAGAGTGACGAACCTGAAGTTTCTGGTGACGACAAGACTTCGAATTCGGCCAAACGTGGTAGGGAAACTGATCTCTTGAGAGATGTGTTGAAAAAACAGTCCACCAAGTCCAGAAAAGAAGAGGTCGACGATACGCCTACCAGTGAAACAGAGGAGAGTGTATTGGCCCCAATGGACGGATCGGGAGACTTATGGATCACCACGTCATCGTCCAAATTCTCGCTTGGGGAAGCAGACAAAGAGGAGACACGTGATAAGTACAATCTTTTCTGCAACACCACAGTGTACGTCTTTTTCCGGCACTTCAGAACGCTCTACGAGAGATTGAGCGAAATCAAGGCCATGGACGAAGAGGTGGGCAAGGAAATCAAGTCGCGCAAAATTCCCCAGTTCGCCAAGGACTTGAACCTCGTCCTGCACCAGCTCCAGGAAATGAACATCGAGATCGTGGCTAGCCCTAAGGGATGTTATAGCCAAGTCATGGCATTGGCCGAAAGATTATTGGATGGTGAAATCGAGCACCAGTGGTACGAGGAAAGTCTACGTCAAGCATACTGCAACAAGGCATACAAGTGCTACACTTTGGACAAGGTGGTGCAGTCGTTGGTCAAACATATGCACACGGTGATCACGGACCACAAGACATCAGAAATGCTCGTGCTTTTTGAGCAGGATAGAAAAAGCGTGACATCCACAGCGAAAAAGCAGATCTTGTACCGCATGCAAGTGCGGCTGTTGATGGGTACGGACGAGAACATGTTCAAGATTGCATATGTGCAGGGCACCAACTCGGTGAACATTCAATTCGTTGGTCTTGATGACCTCACCATCAACGATCATGTCAATGCTGAGGAGCGCTACAACTACTACGTGACGTCATATGTGATGACGCACCCTACGGAAGGCGTTCCTTTGGCCCGGATCTCCATGCCATTCCACAAGCAATTCGTGGATATGGTCAGCGAGGAGCAGTGTAATGGAAGGGTCGTTTCGCAGCTCAAAATGTCTATTTGCGAGAACTCGTTCCGGTTATTCTTTGAAAGCGGAACATTTGACCATTTCACCGCAAACAGTGTTTATGCCAAGAGAAAAGAAAGTGCCGAGGAACGGGAGAGCCTAGAGAGTATTCTCAATGACAAAAGCACGCCCTGGAACTCCAGTATGGCGGAGGACAGCATCAAGAAACTCAACAGCTCATTTGACGAGCTCCTTAAAAACGGAGTCAAGAGTTATAGGGCCGGCGAGCCCATCAAGCACGAGAAGAAGAACCCCGATGCCACTCTTGATGCCGATTCTACTCTTGTGCTTCCTGAGCACAACGACACCACGATCCAACAGGAGGCCAACGACAGCACCATGGAGGAGATTACCGTGACTGAAAACACCGAAGAAAAGTGAGCAGAACCGAGAATAACCGAGATTAACCAAGATTAACCAAGATTAACCGAGATTAACCGAGATTAACCAAGATTAACCAAGATTAACCAAGATTAACTGAGATTAACCAAGATTATCCAAGATTAACCGAGATTAACCGAGATTAACCAAGATTAACTGAGATTATCCAAGATTAACCAAGATTAGAGGGTATGATAGGTAGAGAGAGTGCATTAGGCAATGTGTATAGTACAGAACAATTGATAACAGAAAAAAAAAATCTCCCCCAGTAGTCCCACAGTTTAATACTATTCCCAGTACCATTCCTGAACATTGGCTACCACTCCACAAAGACACTACTCCAAGGCTAGACTACTCCAAGGCTAGACTACTCCAAGGCTAGACTACTCCATCGTCACTATAATAATGAGCTAGAGGATTCTGCCTAATGAACAGTATAGAATAGCGTGGAATAGAAAGTATAGGTATAGAGAAGTAAGTCTTGAATTACTAGTACTACACTCTAAGTACTACACTTTACTACTACACTTTGCTCTACACTATACTACTACACTATACTACTACACTATACTACTACACTATACTACTACACTTTACCAATATCAAAGATTATAAAATGATTCATAGCGGATATAGCGGTTTTGTAGGCGTGAAGTGTAATTAAAGAAGATCAGGTGCAGTGCACTTCTATAGTGAAGCTTCTGTTACTGGAGAAGATATAGAGGCCAAAGGGGTTTTTTTTTTTTCTTTTTGGTGGACAAATAAAATTATAAAGTATACTTACATGGAAATATAACCATTTGGTAGTACAATCCAGAGACGAGTTTCTCCAACAGTTTAGTAGAGTACTTCAAGTACTACAGTATAAAGTGAAGAGGTATACTCGGTAATAAATGGTTCAGTATAGTAATATATGGTTCAGTATGGTAATATTTGAAGTATAGTAATGTATGGTTCAGTATAGTAATGTATGGTTCAGTATAGTAATGTATGGTTGAGTATAGTAATGTATGGTTGAGTATAGTAATATATGGTTGAGTATAGTAATATATGGTTGAGTATAGTAATACATTTGAAGTAGAGTGGTAGTAGAACCTTAGGTTAATAACATTATCTTTCAAATAGAGTAGATAAAGGTGGTGACTGATACGGCATATTAGAGTAGGTGGTGGTCATTATTCTTACAAATAACTAATGCTTTGAAGGGCACTAGCAATATCAAAGTCTCATTTTAGTAGTATATCACTGTAGGTAGATTAAAGTAGTAGAGTGGTAGTAGAGTGGTAGTAGAGTGGTATAGAGCAATGTATAGATGTAGATTGAAGTAGATATAGATGTAGGGGTAAAGAATGATATAGATATAGTGTTATGGATGGTGGTATAGAGAGGTATAGGTACAGGTAGATAGAGGCAGATGTTACGATGCTACTAATGGTCCAAAAGTGGTACTATCTTCATACTATGCTACTAATGCCACATGAATGGTCCTATGTCATGTGACTATTCTGCTGGTCCCATATTCATGCTACTATGCTATTACGCTACTATGCTACTACTGGTACTATGGTACTATGGTACTAGTGCTACATGAGTAGTACTATTGTCATGATACGATGATACTAACTTCTTTTGTATTTCTAAAACTAATGCCACATAATAGTATGAGCATGAGTATAGGTGATATATTGGTCAGTATGGTACCTAATCCTTAGTTCCTAGATCCTAGATCCTAGATCCTAGATCCTAGATCCTAGTTTCTAGTCCTAGATCCTAGATCCTAGTTTCTAGTGTTGAACTTGTGGGACATGTGGGACATGTGACATGTGTTAACCTCAGGTCAACGACAATACACAGGGTTGAGATTGATGTGGAGAGGTCCCACAGGTTTCAGAGATACATGATGCAGATGAAACAGGGATATGTGCACGATGAGGATGTACACTCATCATGCACAGTCACTTACGAGACACCGGTCTCGGATGTGGGAGTCTCGGGAACTGACTATATATAGAGAGGATCCCCGCTCTAGTTTGAGCGGTATCGATTGTGAGAACAGTTCACTGATATCTAGTTAAGAGAAGAATATAAGTGAACTAATCTAACATGAATCCTGAAGCAGCATACTTAAGAGAACTACTGGAAGCCAATGCCATAACAATTCCAAATACTCAGAGAGTTAGCAATAATTCTTAACGAACTCTTCCCTCATCGTTTCTACTGAACGGAAAGGTCTCAATATACGGAGTCGGTACTGTCTTATCCCCAATCTACTACTACTACTACTACTAGTCTGTTACTGTAGTACTACTACTACTACTACTACTAGTCTGTTACTGTAGTACTACTACTACTACTACTACTAGTCTGTTACTGTAGTACTACTGACTAGTACTAGAGTATTACAGACTGATACTAGAGTATTACAGAGTAGTACATGGTAGTACATGGTAGAATATGGTACAGTATAGTATACTATAGTAATTAAGCTCCAACTTTATTAGTGCCATACACCAATGGCTATATAAACCTTGTCTTGGAACCAAGCTATATTTGACAGTACACTTGACAGTACACTTGACAGTACACTTGACAGTACACTTGACAGTACACTTGACAGTACACTTGACAGTACACTTGACAGTACACTTACCAGTATACCTCCACCTGCGTATTAAACCTGGCCATAGCTTCTAGCCACTGCTGATGCTCCACCATTCACAATTATAAGCGTATGACTTCCTTAGTCTAAAACCCAGAAACACGGTATCTTAAAAAAGCCACTCAATTTGCTCTGTTACCTGAAAGAACCTTCAGCTGCTGCGCGAGCCAAACGTTCGGTGGCTATGGTATGAGCCAATCTCTCTCTTTGTTCAAGACGTCTGGAAACAAAGGCCTTTTCGCCCTTTAACAAAAGAAGCCGGAGAATAATATTTTCGGCTGATGTTTGTGCCGTCAAGGGATCGGCCAGAAGCTCACGTGCTTCCTTTTCGGCTTTAGCCCGTGCCTTGGCCGTGGCATTGGCCCGGATCGTCAGGCTGCGTGCTATAGAACCGGCTCTGCTTCTTAGACTGGCTGCATCCGAAACAAACACGTTGTTTTTATCTCTAAGCGTCTGGAGATATGCAGGTGCAAGCCGTTCGGATTCTTGTTGGAGCAGAGCCACGTCATTCTCATAGTACACCGGGATCAAGAGCAACAGCTGGTACTGGTCATTTTTCAACGCGGAAATCGGGGGCCCGTTTCCGTCATTATAGAAGAAATCAAAGCACAAAAAGTTGATCCAGCCAATCACCGTCTCAATCTCGTTGCTGGTCAAGGTCTTTCCAAACCCAAGGTAATTCATGGAGTTGGTCACATTAGCAACTGCTGATGTCACTGCTGACTGCCACCCAGGCTTGGATGCATGTCCCATACTCTTGGGTATCATCAGTTTAATGGCCCTGGAACTCTTTAACTGAGGAAGAAGCAATACATCCGCACATCCCACCACCACGTTCCATGCTTCCAACATCACCAAGAGAAGCAAGTCCTTGGTCAAATATTGCGCCAAAACTGCAAGGTTCATGTTCAAATAATTGTATAACGGCATCATGGCATCATCCAAAAGTTCTGGAGTAGGCTTCATGTTGCCCAAACTGCCACATACAGCCTTTAAGGTTTGTCTTGAAATGCAGCTTTTGATGAACCGAGAGAATTTGGCCACGATCATTTTGGTGATCCGTTGCTGGCTTCGTTTAAGAGCCCGGTGAGCCCTTCCAAAAGCGAAGATGGCATCATCCCGCTCGCTCTCCACTGCTATTTCCGTCAAAACTCGGCCTTGTGTATCCAAATCAAGGTAAACGTCTTGGGGAATACCATCATGCTTGAATTTTCTCGGTTCTAGCTGTATCAAGGCACGCCCACAGACTGCATGTGTGCCAAACCGTTCCTCCCAAATAGTTAACGAAAGAGTCACCTGAGAATTTGCATGGAGCGTGACCTCGAACTCCTCGTCCCACTCAGGGTTATCGGACTCCAAAGTCCGGGTCTTGGCTATGGTTCTCCGGGCCTGTGTATCCACCAACGTAGCATATGGCCTTAGATTTCCTATATCGGAAGAAGTCCTTAGATTTTCAGCCTTCACCAACCGAATCAGGAAAACATGGCTGGTGTACTGGTTCTTGGCTGTAGGGTCGTGTTGCACCATTGTAGCAGAGATGGCCTCAGGGTCAACCACATCCTCCAACTTGGCTAATTGGGACATCATGGCACTCAAGTTGTTGAGGCCAATGCATGTGCGAGGAGTAAAGTTGAACGGCTGCACATCCAGCTTATCATTACCCAATTGGGTAACCATAGACTTGACTTCTTCGAGCCAGCCATTCTTTTCTGCAACCTCATCTTCTTTCTCCTCTCTCAAGTCCTCCATAATAATATCACTTATTTCGCTTGCATATAAGAGACAACTGGCACTGACACTTTGTGTAAGTGTAGTGTAAACCTTAGCCAATTGGGCTTCATTTTGCCATTCGAGTCCACGCAAAATCCCCAAATATTGCTTGATCAACGAGAAAACGTCGTGCACAGAAGTACTGTGTTTGGTAGCATCACTTTCAATATCCATGGGTTGGAAATCATCCTCCACAATGGCATTGGAAACGAAACTCTTGATCTTTTCCGAGCTTTCCTGCACCCAGGACTCAAGGTATGGGAAGAAAAAGGCTTCAAGGTCAAAGCTAAACTTGGTTTTATCCCCACAAACCTGCATATGGATGCTCCGGATCTCACACAACGACTTGTATGCCTCCAAGGCATCTGCATAGTTAAGGAACTGGCCTTGGGCTGTCACGTGCACGAGAATATGCTTAAGGATGTTATTGGCATCTGAAGCAAACATTCCCGTGACCACAGATGCATATGTATGCCCCACATGAAGGAAATCCAAAAGAGGAAACTTGTACCGTTTCTGGAGCATCTTGATATTGCCCACAAGTTCATCGCAGATGTCCAAAATATGCACAATACTCACAGTATTATCCCTGGGAAGAGTAGCCAAAGAATCGGCATACAGAGCCTCAGAGGCCCGAAGAAGAGTGCGGCTCAACTTCTTTTCCCACCGGGCAGGAACCCCCAGGGCCTGGATCTTCCCAAAGAGGCAATCGGACTCCACGTATTCGCCCAAAAAGGTAAGGTAAGGCGCAAACTTGGGCTTGACGCTTTTGCTGAGTACTGCACTCACACAATCCTTGATGCTCTGCATCACCTGCGAGTAACTGTAACCCAAATGCTTGACCCATTCTTCCTGGTCCTGCAGACACCACTGGTGTTTGTCGTCCCAGTCTAGACCTCCATCTTCCACCGTCCGCTTACATGCCAGAAACACTGTTTTGGCAGCATCCAAATCGATGGGGCCCAAATCCTTGGAATCCGGAGTCCTGTATATGGCATCCACCATTAAACTTGTCATGTGAGCTCCAGAAAAAAAGCACACGGCCCGTGTGGATGGGTCTAGCCTCCATATTTTGGCACAAGATGCAAGCAAGTCTCGAGCTGGTTTGACCAATGATAATGAATCTCCCAGAGCATGCTCTAATAGGAGTTTGCATAGAACGGTGAAAAATGGATTGATGTGTGCACGTGACGGCATGATATAGAACTCTTCGCCTTGTGGGAGTTGCGGGGCCGGTAAAAGCTTCATATGGGCCGGAACTGAATATTTTTTCTGAAGTCCTTCACAAAGCAGAATCTCCCGTTGTTTCCATGCTTCATATGCATTCTTATCTGAAAAGTTATTGGGGGCATATCGACCAATATCCTTGCCTGTATAGAAGAGCACCTGCTCTATATCCTTGGCCAAGGCCTTATGAGAGACTATGGCTTTTAGAGACTTCACATCGGCCTGCATCTGCGTCTCGTCCACCCCAAACACTTGTTGAAGAAGCTGCACGGCCGCTTGGTCCATATCCAGCACCTTAAAAGGGATTTCCGGGTACTCGGCATCCGCATCAGCCACCAGGCCCAAGACACGGTCTTTTTTCGGCTGTAAAGCCGAGCTGTGTTCATTTAATTTGGCCACCAAAACTGTGCCATTTTTATCCTTTTGCACCAACGACTTGATGATCTGGATAAACAGTTCAGTTTGGCGAAACACCCTTGAACTGATCTCTTCAGCAGGTACCAGTGACAATTTCACAAGCTCCTTATTGGCGCACGAAACGAACTTCATGACCAAAGTACCCAAAGTGGCACGCAGAAGGTCACTAGCCACAGTCGGGTCAAGCAAATCCGAGTAAAAACGAAGCAACAGCCTGCGTGTGGCCTCATCGTGTTTTGACAGACCCATGGCTATACTGTTCAAGCGGGTTTTGAGCTCTGGCACCAAGTATAAAGGGATCACCGGGTCATTTTCCCGCACTCGTGACTTGCGGTCCGGCAGAATCGAGTGTCGTTGACGAATAGGTTTCTGGAACCGAGCCTCGTTGATGTACTGTATGAGAACCACCTTGAGCACGGCCTTATAGAGCTTAGACTCGTCCACATTATCCACCTGTGCATCTCGGGTCACTGATAGTAGGCTCAGCGTCCGTGTATGTGGAGGAGACGTCTTGCGTCTATTCAAAGGCGACAGAATCGACATGGTGAATGAATAGATCTAGACACAGTCAGACAATCACGAAATAGACAATTAAAAAGACAGTCAGACAGTCAAGAAACAATCCAGAAGTAGACAGTAATAGTACTGTGTTCAGTAGAGAGTACTGAGTTTAGACACTAATCAAATAGTAGTGAATAACTGGACCAATAGACAAACCAGTAGATCAGTAGACAGTCAATAGACAGTAGACAAACCAGTAGATCAGTAGACAGTCAATAGACAGTAGACAGTCAATAGACAGTAGACAGTCAATAGACAAATAAATAGATGGCACGACAGATCAACACACTAAAGGTTCAATAGACTGGATCGACTCAAAATAATGATAATATCCAATAAACAGTCAACAGGCAATAGGTTATAGTTTATAGTTTATAGTTTATAGCTCAGTCAGGACGTCAATAAACAGTATAAGTTTAGTAGACCTTTATAAGTTTAAAGGACCTTTAGATCTCTTGAAAACCGTTGAAGTTTGGAAAAGCCTTGAAGTGGTAGACGGTCTAGATGGAAAACTGCAGGAACAAACCAGACTAAAGAACAATAAGATTATCAGTATGAGTATGGTTGTTGACTGAATACTGACACTAGTCTATACTTCAGCAACTTAAACACTAAACAGGTCAACAGTTCAACACTAAACAGGTCAACAGTTCAACACTAAACAGCTCAACACTAAACAGTTCAACACTAAACAGCTCAACACTAAACAGTTCAACACTAAACAGTTCAACAGTTATAAAGAATGACAGGATTAAGTTCTCGAGAGTATCACTAGGTGACCGAGTATCACTAAGTATCACTAAGTAACTGAGGATGATTCGAGATATAATATGGTAACCGACAATACGATTAGTTAATCCGAATATGACTAAGTAAAGGAATATAACTTAGTAAAGGAATATGATTAAGTAAAGGGATATGATATAGTAGTCACGGTTTAAGGTGTAGTTATTTCAGACTTGGTATTAATTCAGACTTGGTATTAATTCAGACTTGGTGTAGTCAGTTATACCTTGGAGTTGATTTGGTTTGATTTGGTTTGATTTGGTTTGATTTAGAGTTGATTTGGTTTGATTTAGAGTTGGTTTGGAGTGACTTGTTGGGGCGTAATAAATAGTGGTTGTCACGCCTAGTGCGTAGATTTAGCAGAGAATGAGGCGGGAGTCGAGGTTGACCGGAAGAGGAGGGTGGCCGGAAATGGAAGGGGAGGAGAGAAAACCGGGGGTGCTTTTCTGCAGGAACGGGCAGCCGGTAATCGTAGCCACAGTTTTGTATGCCCAAAAGTAACGTTTCCCGGATTGAATATGCACAGTTGGGGACCGTGGAGAAAGTGCTGTTTAGTAGCGGGCTGGGAACTTGAGTGGTCGTTTCGCGCATAGAGAAGATTAGTTGCCTAATCGGGAAGGTCGCTGAGCCGCACGTCTTTCAAAAATAACAAAATCACAGAAATTCACAGAAAAAATAGGAAAAAGAAAAAAAAAACCAGGAAAAAGTTCTAAAAAAATGGAACTATGTTTTTCTTCCATACACGTTTTTTTTTTGCAAATCTATAGTGTAGGTTTTTTTTTTTTTCGTTCTTTTTCATTTTCGGCAATCGACATTATGAGAGTCCTGCATCTAAGCGCGCACTCCAAATATATTATTCCCGTAGAGAGACGGGCACATCCGAACAGCCAGAACCACCAAAACAACCAGAACAACCAGAACAACCAGAACAACCAGAACAACCAGAACAGCCAGAACAGCAATTACTACAATGAATAGCAGTAGATTTCAGAATATTAAGAGAGGAAATGATAGGATCATGGGATGTACTGGTGCAGAGACAAAAGTTTATTTCTTGATTTAAGTAGACTTGACTATTTCAGATCTTGGTAGATCAGACCGTAGATCGAGATCGACATGGATTGTTTCATGTTCAAAATCAGACCACAGTCTTTTTCAGATCCACATAGTCACCATCCATGGAATCAACCCATCGAATCAACACATCCATCGCAAACAACCCATCGAATCAACACATCCATCGAATCAACCCATCGAATCAACACATCCATCGCAAACAACCTATCCATGGAATCAACCCATTCATGATCATAGACTATCCAGAGCCAGTCATCAGTAGTCAACAGTCAACAGTCAACAGTATGATCAGTAGTCAACAGTAGTCAACAGTAGTCAACAGTAGTCAACAGTAGTCATCAGTAGTCATCAGTAGTCATCAGTAGTCAACAGTGTGATCAGTAGTCATCCATAGTCAGCCATGGTCACTTGTGGTATCTACCATCAGTATGATCAGTGGTTTGTATGGTCAGCGGTTATCCATAGTCAACCATGGTCATCTGAGTATCTATCACAGTAACCTTAGATCAGACCTTAGCATCCATAGTCATTGGTAGCACTTGTTCATAGTGCCCAGAGTGTCCAGTGGATACATGGTCGTCAGTAGCACTTGTTCATAGTCTCAGATCATAGTCGATAGTCCTGAATCATAATGCATCGTCTCGTATCTTGGACCATAGAATGGAAGATGGCCATATGAATGAGGTTAGTATCCATACAAAAATCAGTCCCGATCCGTTTTTGGATGGTTTGGTGGTCCATAGATGGAACTCAAAGATCCATAGATATGGATCATAGTTTGTATGGCACCTGTCCATATTTCCATAGTGTCAGATCCAGTATTATTATATTCATGACCATCGATTCCATCAGTCCTTCATTGTATTCATATTGGTAGGTCTGGATCATGTACCAGTCTCAAACGGAAGGACGTTCAGGTAGATCATGCACCAGTCTCAAACGGAAGGATGGAAGTTCATGGTCCCAGATAAAAGCAGGATCAACAGTTCATAATCAGTGCCAGTTCAGTACCTTGAGGTGAGTCAAGTAAAGACCAAGGAAGGGATTTCATGTTGGGGGAGGAAACCGTATGGTGGGTTCTAGTGCCCACATGAAGAGAAGACCCACTATTCATCTTTAGTCTAGAATCAATAAGAAATCAGGATGGTCAATATCTCAGAGTTTCCTCCTCTTCCTCAGCAGTAATAAGAGAATCAGTACCGAACCATTTCTCCACTTGTAAAACTCCCCATTCCTTTCCTTAAACGTCTCCATTCTCCTCAATCCTCAACCACATAAGCCTCAAATATCCATGGACAACCATCAGAACCATCAAACACCACTAAATATCACGACAATCATGAACTTTATGACCATCAGACACCACTATTTGAAACATGCCAAATCTGTATCAAGCCACAGATAGATCCAGGAAAGACCTATCAGTAGATCCAGGAAAGACCCATCAGTAGATCCAGGAAAGACCAATGAGTAGGATGAATAGACAGAAGGGACCAGCAAAAGACACAAGAGACTTCCATCGAAAACTATAGTAATCCATGGAACCACTTCTAGCCCCACTAATCAAGAGGTATGATCCTTTTCAGTGATCCGCACAGTACTATCCCATCAAGTCATCATGGAGTTCAACCTAGCATAACTTCCATTTCCCGTGTTAAAGAAGTAGTTGTGTTGGAGAAGTAGTTGTGTTGGAGAAGTAGTTGTGTTGGAGTACTGAGTGATTGAAGTACTGCCATAACCAATGGAGACTGTCATAGTGATCATGGAGACTGTCATAGTAATATGGAGACTGCCCTAGTGATTATGGAGACTGTCATAGTAATATGGAGTAACCTCTAGCAATGCCAGATTGTAGGTGTAGTAACCCAAGACAAAACTCCAATTCCCATCACCGAGTATTCAAGCTGTAGTACTCCATAAAGTACCAACCATGAAGCACTTATTCCCATAATCATGGAGTATAATCATGGAGTATAATCATGGAGATAATGAGACTATCCCAGTATAAGTCCCTAGGTTCATCTCAGTAATTAACCTTAGTCTTCCAATTCAGAAAGTTCCTCTTCATCCTTCCACTCATCCATAAACTCATCCTTCACTTCATACTCTTTCTTTAGCTCTCTTGCCTCCCTTGGTTCCGCCTTCACTTCTGTCTTTAAACCAACCTCTTCATCTTTCCTTGGTTCCCTTGGCTCCACCAACTCTCCATCCTTAGACAAATGACTTCCCAAAAGTCTATTCATCTCAAACATCCCCACAAACGTCTTCTTAAATACGGCCTGGAGCTTCTCATCACAATTGATCCGTCGTCTATCGTTGGAGTCCTGAAGTTCATGTTCCTTGATATACTCCCAAAGCCGTTTAACCACCATGGGCCGACTCATGTGTTCTTGTCCCACCACTTGCTGAAGAGGGTTCGATACCAAGAGTTCAACATGGAAAGCAGACTTTTTATTGGGGTCTCGGGACTTCTCCTTTCGTTTCACCACATCCTTGGTCACTTTACCTTTGCCCAGACCTTTGCCCAGACCTTTGGTCACCTTTCCAATACTTTTGGATGGTGGTTTCTTTAGGGTCTTTGGATTCTTGGCGCGCGTGAATTCACTAGCTTCACTTTTGAGTTGGTGCGCTAGCGTGCGATCATTTTCTTCGCGCATGCACTTCTCATTAGTCTCCGCTTCTGCTTCTTCTTCTTCTTCTTTTTCGTGATCGAGTTTTTCCTGGAGCGCGTGAAATCGCTGCACAATAAAATCATTGAGTTGTTTCTGTAGTTAGTAGTTGCGCGATCACTTGATAATGAAATGACCATGATTTGATAATGGAATGATCATGATTTGATAATGGAATGACCATGATTTGATAATGGAATGACCATGATTTGATAATGGAATGACCATGATTTGATAATGTCACAATAATAATATCACGGTGATAATATGAATCACAGTAATAATATCACAGTAATAAGATGACAGTAATAATATCAATCACAAATAACCATAGACTTCATGCAACATATTTATGATGTCATAAGAACTGATGAATGCCACAAATTTATGATACCATAATGATGGCCCCCAGAGTCTTCATTACCCATATCCAGGGTCTTGTAATGAGACCATGATGTCAAAAGCGTCAATAATATTTCAGTAATGAAAATGATCTTTATGATCACATAATATCTCAGAGTCTTATAGCATCAGAATGAACTCATAATTTCATTGGGTATCAGATCGTAATGGAATCTCATGAGCCATGGTGTCATTATCATAACTAGACCATAATATCACACTGTATGAGATATGATCCCAATGGTATCATGATAGACCATAATAGTATCAGGACTTTATGTTCCTCATGCTCTTAAAACCAGAATAGTTAATGAGGCCATTACCAGACCATAATAAGACCATACGAGAGTCATAGTATGCCCATATGACCCTAATCGTATCACATCAATAACAACAACTTGATATTATGAGTAGATGATCATGAAGGATAGTAGTCAAAAGAGTCAAAAGAGTCATAAGAACATTATGAGACCATTAAACCACAAAGATCCTAGTATCCTAACATTGCAGTTTGGATAATCTCTTATAAGAACATTTTCGTTACCTCTATATCTCTTCGTGGTCAATCTTCGTCAATAACAAGATAATAAAATAATGACCAGAATTAGACGAGGCTTGGACCAGACTTGGGAAGATTTAGACCACACCAACTGTGGCATATTATAGGCCAAACACTATAAAACCATTATAAGACCATAAGAGAATCTTCATACTATTATGAGGATCTTATCATCTCCTTCATAATTGTCAAACATCAAAGTACCTTCCTGACATCCACGATAGTATCACAAAAGTTCATAACAGTTAAAGACCATGATCGTTTCATGATATTTTCATAAGAGTATCACAGTGGTTTCAGAATACTCAAAATGTCAATGTCCCAATTTCAATATTAAAATGCCATCTTCACACTCATAATAGCCATAAAAGTATCACAATAGTTTCGGGATGATTTCATAACAGCTATTATAGTCATGATAATCAGGAGAGTCAAAATAACATCATAATGGTCCTTATGTCGTAATGTCAAAATAGTCATAATGGTCATAATGGTCATAACTGTAGCACCGAAATAGCTTCAGAATTGTTTCATAACAGCCATTATAATCGATGTTATTATAATAATCATATGGTAATATCTGTCATAGAAATCATAAAGGTCATAATAGTCATAGTCATAGTATCACCACAGTAAAACCATAGTTTCATCATAGTCGTCATAATCAGAGTAATCATCATAGTCATAGTCATAGTCATAGTCATAGTCATAGTCATAGTCATAGTCATAGTCATAGTCATAGTCATAGTCATAGTCATAGTCATAAGAGCAATAGTCATTATAAGACCATCACAGGAACACCATAGTTCATTATAGTTTCAAGATTGATTCATAATTGTATCACAGTCATATTCTCCTAACAAGACAACAGTAAGACCAGAGACCATAGCAAGACCAAAGATCATAGCAAGAACATAGTTTCAGCATAGTACCACATGTCTTATCTCTGAACATCAACTATCACAATTCACAATTCATTCACAATCAATTCACAATCAATTCACAATCAATTCACAATCAATTCACAATTCATTCACAATTCATTCACATAATTAAAGAAGATTCCAAAAAAATACATACTTTATGGGGGGAAAGATCTATAGAGAAGAGTTCCTGGAGTGCGGAGCGGATTTTCTTTGCTGAGATTTGCTCCAAATCAGCCACACCCAATATCGCCTAACGTTAGTATTAAAAAACCTCTTTTCATTTCCCAACCTTACGTACATACATCGATCATCGGCTGGTACGCCATTTGGTCAAGCTCCGTCTCCATATTATAGTAGTAGTGTGTAGTGTGTAGTGTGTAGTAGTAGTAGTAGTAGTAGTAGTAGTAGTAGTAGTAAGGATAATAGTAGTGTGTAGTAGTAGTAGTAGTAGTAAGGATAATAGTAGTGTGTAGTAGTTGTAGCGAGGATAGTAGTAGTGCGAATATTGGTAGTGCGAATAGTATAGTGATTTTCAAAACCCCTTCAAACCATACTAGCAAAATTAAACAAACCAATACACAGAACCTCCTCCAAACAAGGTCTTCAAACCAATACACTTAACGCCAAACAAGGATTTCAAACCAATCATATCTTCAGATTTATATCTTCAGATGTATATCTTCAGATATTAATTCATGCACTCCAGCAAGTTGCTTTTATGTATATATATATATATATATATGTATATATGTCATGATAGTATGGAACTACTGGTTCAAACAGAGGTATGAATAGTGGCCTAGAGAGTGGTTTAAAAAATGGGTCTTAATGGTGGGGGTCTCTGTTTTTATATGTTGCGGTGCGCGGATGGCTGTAAAAGGGAGCGGATGGCTGTAAATCAGAGAGTGGGGGCAAATGTGGGGCTGTTGCGAACAAAGAATATAAATAGAGCCCTATCCCCTCGAACTGGTTTTCTCTCACCACCAATAGAAATTCATACCAGCTCCTGTTCCGTCCCGGTTTGACCCATGATTGGACCCATGATTGGTTGATTGGTTGGTTGATTGGACTCTTGGTTGGTTGATTGGACCCTTGGTTGGTTGATTGGACTCTTGGTTGGTTGATTGGACCCTTGGTTGGTTGATTGGACTCTTGGTTGGTTGATTGGACCCTTGGTTGGTTGATTGGACTCTTGGTTGGTTGATTGGACCCTTGGTTGGTTGATTGGTTGATTGGTTCTACAACACTCCCAAATGTAGTACATTATAAGATGAAGCAATCGTCCAGATTAAGGTTCCAGAATGTTGCATTCTGTTATAAGTTGGTGGGAAAAACATTCCGCCAATTGGTTTGAAAGAGTGTGCAAAAGGGGTACAATGTTTTTTGAATCATTGGTTTGTTTAATTTTGATAGTGTGCTTTGAGTAGTTTTAAAAAACACTCTAGTGAGAATAGTAGTAGTGCTAATAGTAGTGAGAATAGTAATGAGAATAGTAATGAGAATAGTAATGAGAATAGTAATGAGAATAGTAATGAGAATAGTAATGAGAATAGTAATGAGAATAGTAATGAGAATAGTAGTGAGAGTTGTCATGTGCTTGATGAACTCTTGAGGGATCAGCACATTTGCAGATACTGCATGTGCATGTGAAGGCATTCAGATGAAACAATGATAGGTAAGTCTCTATGGAGTTATTGTCTTTCTCTTGCCTTTCTCTTGTCTAGTTCTTGTCTAATTCTGGTCATTGTCTTAGGAGAAGACATTGTAGTGAGAGAGATTGATGAAGAGAGATTGATGAAGAGAGATTGATGAAGAGAGAGTGATGATGGAGAGATTGATGATGGAGAGAGTGATGATGGAGAGAGACCGTTTAGGAGTCCCCGGGACTAAGTATACAGTGTTTATTGTATGGAGAGGAATTGTATGGAGAGGAATTGTATGGAGAGGAATTGTGAATTGTAAAATAGAAGTCACGGACTCACTACTATACATAGCAATAGAGTTACAAAACAGATGACAAAATAGATGACAAGTATGATTACCAAAGTCCGTCTTTTCATAGAGTTTTTAGAAGTCAAATCATGTATCAGTTCCTCTGTACCAGAACCAGATGGTACGTACTAATGGGAATTAAGAATAGTGAGTAGTGAGTAGTGAGTAGTGAGTAGTGAGTAGTGAGTAGTGAGTAGTGAATATTGAATAGTGAATAGTGAATAGCGAGTAAAGAATAGTGAGTAGTGAATAGTGAATAGCGAGTAAAGAATAGTGAATAGTGAGTAGTGAAGAGTGAGTAGTGAATAGTGAGTAGTGCGAATTGCTGGAGTTTGCTATTCCTTACTACTTCCATAATCAGAAACGACGACAATGGGTGATTGTTTTCTCCAATGACTCCAAAAATTTTGAAATTGTAGTATTATTCTTATTATTTTTTCCTTTTGTTTTTAGTGGTGCTACTAACATTGATTCACTACTGTATTATAGGGTACTGCATTAATTCACTACTGTATTAGGGGTACTATATTTAGACAAGACGTCTACATTTGGGCCTGAATTACAGGTACATCAGATGGTCCTTTCAATAACCAAGCAGTACAGTCCAGTGTAGTATATTGAGCATTGGATAAAGTTGATAGTCTCATCAAGATAGGTAATTACTATTACTATTACTATTACTATTACTATTACTATTACTATTACTATTACTATTACTATTACTATTACTATTACTATTACTACTATGCTAGTTCCACTATAGGCAAGACCCTGCTTATGGAAGTATTATGAAGCTTCGCAATCCGGTTGTTACAATGGTCATTGCCAACTCCGTGTCACGGCCATCATAGTACTTTTGACGTCAGCTGCTTCTGAGGGTCTAGCTGTTTCTGGGGTCTAGCCGTTTCTGAGTTCTGGCTGTTTCTGTGGTATTACTGTTTCTGGTTGTATTACTGTTTTTGATGGTATTACTGTTTTTGATGGTATTACTGTTTTTGATGGTATTACTGTTTCTGGGGTATGGGAATAAAGAACATGTATTTATGTTCCTCCTAGACCATATCCTGATTAATTAACTAACACTAGGAGATGAACGAGAGTTCCATCTGATATATAGATTTCACACAAGAATTATATGAGAGCTAAACCTTACTATTGTATAGAAAGGGAAGGTAAATATAGCCTTCAAGAAGTTAGTATAGCAGACTCCAGGAATTAGACGAGCCTTCGCCTTCGCCTTCCTTCTCCTGAAATGATCATTCATTGTTCACTTTCATCATCAAATAATACTGTACCCAACCACATAAAAGATCGATCTCAGTAGAGCATGAGGGTTGGAATAGTTCTATATCAGTTTCATTTTTTAGATATTCACTTCCCTTTTTTTCTTAAAGTACATCCATGGCAACTTATAGACACTCATAGACATCATATAGATAGTCATAGATAGTCATAGATAGTCATAGACATCATATAGATAGTCATAGATAGTCATAGATAGTCATAGACAGTCATAGACAGTCATAGACATCATATAGAGAGTCATATACCTAGTCATATACCTAGTCATATACTTAGTCATATATACATTCATATAGAGAGTCATATACCTAGTCACATAGACACTTATACACCTATTCATATATAGCTAGTCACTTAAACACTTATATACCCAGTCATCTAGACACTCATATAAATACTTGTATAGATACTCATATACCTAGAAATATACCTAGTCATACACATAGTCATATACCCAGTCATCTAGATATACCCAGACAGATATACCCAGACAGATATACCCAGACAGATATACCCAGACAGATATACCCAGACAGATATACCCAGACAGATATACCCAGACAGATATACACTTATACACCTAGTCATACACCTAGTCATACACCTAGTCATATAAACACTCCTATAGACACTCATATAGACACTTGTATACCTATTCATATAGACACCTATATACCCAGTAATATACCTAGTCATATACCCAGTCATATAACCAGTCATACACATAGGCATACACATAGGCATACACATAGTCATCTAAATACTCATTTAGACACTCATTTAGACACTCATTTAGACACTCATTTAGACACTCATTTAGACACTCATTTAGACACTCATTTAGACACTCATTTAGACACTCATTTAGACACTCATTTAGACACTCATTTAGACACTCATTTAGACACTCATTTAGACACTCATTTAGACACTCATTTAGACACTCATTTAGACACTCATTTAGACACTCATTTAGACACTCATTTAGACACTCATTTAGACACTCATTTAGACACTCATTTAGACACTCATTTAGACACTCATTTAGACACTCATTTAGACACTCATTTAGACACTCATTTAGACACTCATTTAGACACTCATTTAGACACTCATTTAGACACTCATTTAGACACTCATTTAGACACTCATTTAGACACTCATTTAGACACTCATTTAGACACTCATTTAGACACTCATTTAGACACTCATTTAGACACTCATTTAGACACTCATTTAGACACTCATTTAGACACTCATTTAGACACTCATTTAGACACTCATTTAGACACTCATTTAGACACTCATTTAGACACTCATTTAGACACTCATTTAGACACTCATTTAGACACTCATTTAGACACTCATTTAGACACTCATTTAGACACTCATTTAGACACTCATTTAGACACTCATTTAGACACTCATTTAGACACTCATTTAGACACTCATTTAGACACTCATTTAGACACTCATTTAGACACTCATTTAGACACTCATTTAGACACTCATTTAGACACTCATTTAGACACTCATTTAGACACTCATTTAGACACTCATTTAGACACTTATACACATAGTCATACAAATAGTCATACACATATTCATCTAGACACTAATATACCTATTCATATACCTATTCATCTACCTATTCATATACGTAGTCAGATAGACACTCATATACCTGTTCATATACATATTCATATAGCCAGTCATTTAAACACTTAAGTACCCGGTCACCTAGACACTCACCTAGACACTCATATAGATACTTGTATGCCTAGTCATGTACCTAGTCATACGCATAGTCATGTACCTAGTCATACGCATAGTCATATACATAGTAATATACCTCGTCATATACCTATTCATATACCTATTCATATACCTAGTCATGTACCTATTCATACAATAGTCATACAATAGTCATACAATAGTCGTGTACCTATTCATATACCCAGTCAGACATACACTCATGGAGTGTTTTTCAAAAAGATTCAAACGAGTCTCCTGATTGAGCCTCCCGATTTAAAAATTCAAAATATTGAATTCTAATGAAAGTTGGGGTGTGAGACATTACGCCATTCGGTATGAAAGACAGTGTGAAGGCGTACGAAACTCTTTGAATTCATGTTTTGTTTATTTTTGCTAGTTCTGGTTCCAACCATTTTGCTCCCCCTAATTTGAATAGTATTGAAAAACACTGTATAGACACTCATATACTCAGTAATATAACTAGTCATATAGACAGTGACCTAAGATACACTATAGACAGTGACCTAAGATCCACTATAGACAGTAACCTAAGATACACTATAGACAGTAACCTAAGATACACTATAGACAAGATACACTATAGTATGCATAGAATGTATAACACATCACGTTATGTATGGTGACGATCTACTTCAATCTCTAATATAATATAATATGTCCTATACCCTCAGGTCAATGCTTCTTCTGTATACACACCGGCTAGACCCCCAGCTGACGAAGGTTCCGCTTATGTTGGGCCTCATTCTTCTTCACAAGCTTTTTACGCTCGGCACGAGCCAACGTTCTTGGATCCACCATCTCATCAGGAGTACCCTTAACCTTGTCATCAATCTCCACCAACCATTGGTCATCAAGAGCCTTATTTTTACCCTTGTATCCCCATTTGGGCACCCATTCTCCCGAAGCCTCGTCATAAACCATCTTACCATCCTTTTGCTTGGGCTTAATACCCTTTGTCTCGGCGAATTTCTGCCATTTGGTCTTGGGTTTCTCCTTGGGGAGCGATTTCTCCCGGGGCAACTCGGATGTAGGCTCTGGCAACTGGATGAGCGTCATGGTGGAGTCCTGTCCAGTCGACAGGCCATGTGTATCGGTGGTTGTTTTGATGGGCAACGAAAGCACCTGGTTAATGAGTAGCTGAAGATTATCTCTGGTGACAGATGCCAAGTAAGCTTCTTTCTTGGACTCATCGTTCAAAACCGCATTGTCCAAGGGGTTAGGGTCGAACGTGGCCAAGTTACCAAGGTCGAACGTATTGGGAATGGCTTTCTCTACCGTCACTGGCTTGAACTCTTTGGACATGGCTATGGTTTTAACCTGGAGATGGATGCAGATTTTATGATGCGCATCGCGGCGTGCACAACCCATAAGTTGGGAAGTATTCCATGGAAAATTTGCTAGTGTGCGAAAAAAACTCTCATCCACTATGCATTTTATGAGTCGCACACGATCCTCACACTTTTAATGCTCACACTTTTAATGCTCACACTTTTAATGCACACACTGTCAATTCGCACACTATTAGTGTATGAGGAGAATCTCATATTGAATACCAAAAAGCTCCACTTGAAAAGGTGAGGAAATTTAATGGTAATAACTCGTTAATCGGATTCTTTTTTTTTTCTTCTGTTTTTTTTTTTGCATCCTGCATGTAATGGCCGGCATCACTAGAAATTCTAAAACTTCAAGTTATGGCTGCGCTGAATACCACTAAATCCATATTCTGCACATGTAATATGGCCTTATACAAGTACCTCAACAGCATTTTCCTTCAGTAGCATTTTTCTTCTGTAGGTCTTAGTTCATGATGAAAACATCGAACCTGATTAGCTTTTTTGGTTCTTTTTGCCTTTTCTCAAGTGAATTTTAATTGGACTCTAATCCATCATTAAATAAATCAATCACGTGATTCCATTCAATAAGACAGTCGTTTCATCCATTCCGTGTATAATTGACCCGGGCACTTTTCTTCAGATTGTACTTCAGATTGTACAGACTGTCTTTGCATAGGAATCGGAGTTCTTCTGACAGTACAGACAGTACAGAGCACACACAGTATTCAGAAGCTGTTGAGCCTGAGTATTCTTTGGTCTCAGAAGTTCTCTCTTCAAGTCTGCCAGTTTCATCCTCAGCTTCATAATCATAGATTCAGCTTCATAATCATAGATTCAGCTCCATAATCTTAGACTCAGCTCCATAATCTGACCCTTCATATTCATTCGAACTAATACCACCTCAACTCCAGTTCCAGATGTTTTCCCACAATTGCATCAATCCTTAAGACAATGCAGAGTGCCTTAGAACAGTATTGACAATGCAGACTAACTTTAGACTGTGTTTAGACTGTGTTTAGACTGTCTTTGGACTGTGTTTAGACTGTCTTTAGTGAGCAATATTTGGTGGGTAATAGAAGCCAGATATTAGCTGAGCAGTATGTTGCTTTTTAAGAAAAGCTTAATAATCCAGCTGAGGTGGTGAACGGTTTGTTCCATTCAGTTTCTAAAAGACTTGAAGAGACCTTTATTGGGCTTTGATGAGAAACCAGCTGATGGTTATGAGCACGAGCAATCCATTAAGGAATCCACCAAAGAATCCATTAAGGAATACAATCACGACCAAAATAAAGCCTCTTATAGATTTCCCGAAATGCTGAAACTGCCACTGGATTGCATTTTCCCATATCATAATACTCTAGGAGTGTCTTGATATTGTCACCCATATGGATTATGATTAACTTCTCTTTATATATGAGAATGATGATTCCAATGAATTTTCTGGCAATTCCAAGATCGTTCATCTTATTTTCTGGCATCCATCATCTTTCATCTTAAAGGTATTTCCCAATAAAATCTTAATTGTGTTGATATTGGAAATATTTTTACCAAAGAAAAGTAGGTCTTCAACATTGACAGCTATTAGAAACTTCTTGGATGTGGTTTGAAAAAAGATAAGGTTCATTCAGGCTGTTTTTTAATTCCAAACTTCTCAAGCGTTCCCTTAATAGTCTGATGTCAGACAAACAGTGGTTTCAAATCATAAGGATTCATTGAGTTTGCTTCAAATCATATAGATTCATTGAGTATGCTTCAAATCATAAGGATTGGGTTTGTAAACAAAGTCTGTTTTCTTGGTATTTTTTTTGTTTCAGATGAACTGTTGTTGTGGCCAGGGGGTTCCGTTAATTGCTGCAGAAGGACCAATCCAATGTGGTTTTAGAATCGAAAGTGTCCCTAACCAAAATAGAAATTGCACCAAGAACGAAACTATAGAACTGAAGCTTAATCAGTTTTCCAGTACGTTATCTTTAAAAGAATACTCTTCACCAGAACAATAGTGATGAATGTTCTAGCAAATTTGGAAACCCATCCCACAGTACTGTTAATGTAAAGCATATGTTCAACAAGTACTTCGTAAAATTATGGCTGTGTCACTGCATTTTGCAATGTTAGTCATTGCTAGGATCAAATGGAGTAGACTTCACGAACCATCGGTTTCTATGGGTGGACTTTTGGCTATAGTGGATCAAACATCAACCATGGTTTGTGTCAATATGATTTCCACTGAACTGGTAGGTGCCATACCCTAAGGTATATCCAACTATAGATTGAATTTGTAATTGGATTCAAAAACAAAGCTGATCAAAAATGGTCCTAACTTGATGTATGAGTTCAACTGATTTATGAGTTCAACTGATGTATGAGTTCAAATGTTGAGGTTGATATTGAGTAATGAAGTCCTGAAGTGCGAGCCAGTGTGAAAACTGAGGTCGATAATTCGCTCGAGGAGATCACTCAAGATTGCAGAATATTGAAGATCGAATTGGAGAACCCCTCAGAAATGAGCCATTTGAAGCTTTCAGTAGACAGTCAAACAGTCAGTCAAACAGTCAGTCAAACAGTCAGTCAAACAGTCAGTCAAACAGTAAACACTAAACAGTAAACAGTCAAGCAGTCGTTGTGGTAGCGTAGGAACTTCCCCTAGTATTGGTGACAGTTGTGGTGGATCTAGGGATCTGCACAATGACCGTATTAGACTGACCCAGTCCTCCTGTAGCGGTGGTTGTGGTGACAAAAGAACCAGTCCACACTGTAGTCAGGGTTGTTGATGGAGTTGGGACATTCCAGTAGAGGCAGTCCAATAGTCCGATAGTCAAATAGTCAAACAGTAAATTGTAAACAGTAAATTGTAAACAGTAGACAGTAGACAGTAGACAGTAAATTGTAAACAGTCAACAATCAAAGAGTACAGACACTAGGAAGCCTGTCGCTGGGCACTGCGGAAAATCCAAAGCAGAAAAATAGCCACCACACTTATAGCCCCGCCTGCAACCAATACATGTCTCATATCGTCGAGATTGCTAGCTTGAGGATGAGTTTCGAGCCCTGGGGTGGCAGTACTGGGAACTTTCGCTGCGTCCACCAACTGAATCAATAATTCATGGATGGAAGAAGGCCATGAGCTGGAAATGTGTAGAGGCGACCCTAGGAAGAGATCACGCGTATAAGATTCCGGCTGCACATCACTCCGTTGTTGTTGTTTATCCAAATCGGCCTTAAGAGCAGCAAACACCGAAGGGATATTGCTCACCAAATGGGCATACTTATGGCGAAGGTCCAATAAGTACTGGAACAGTTCAGGGTCGGAGGAATCATAAGCATAGCAGATCACATCACACTGGTCAAGGCGTTTCTGGTTTTCGAGCACCGCAGGCTCTAGTTCTCCCAACTCTTCCAAGATAAGGTAACATTGTTTCCCCCCATGTAAATCAATATCTTTAACACACACTTTAGGCGTGATTGTAGGCAGGTAAACGTCACTATAGGAGCCATGAATGAACGATTCCAAGAGCGAAGTCTTGCCTGATTTGGGAGCACCCAAAACAATACAATGGAACACATTGCGGTCGCTGACCGGCCCGCGGTAGCTTTGGCCCAGTTTCTGACGCAGTTTGCGAGCCTTGGTGACCTTGATGGCTTTGGTTGAAGTGCCATTAAACCCCAAATACGCCAAATATTCAAGAGTAGTTTTGAAATCTCGAAAAGTCGTCAAATTCCACTGTGCAAGCCACCCTTGAAGCGTCACGTAACCCTCATCATTACGGACTATGGATTTGGGGAACTGGGTCTCGATCCAGAGCTTGGGGATTCCAGGTGTGGGAAGAAATAATTGGGCCAATTCATCATCACTTAATCCTCCATCATTATCCTTATCAAATTTAAGGAAAAGGTCCACGAAAAACTTATACCCGGTAGGAGAAAGCTCCACACTGCATGTAGAAGGCACATCAATTTTGGGGTAAAGAAACTTATCACTAATGGAGAGAGAGTCGGTATAGTGGAAAGCCCTTAGAATGCCCCAGATGGTCTCGTGTCGGCCATGTTCTGCATATGCCTTATTCAAAAGAACAAATGCACTTTCTGAGATTCCATTCCCATGGCGAGGAGGCATGATCAAATCACTAAGGCGCGCAACAATCTCTTGATAATCTTCAGGTGTACACTTCTGCGCGAAACACTTGAAATGAAGTGCTGAAAACTCGTCGTAGCTTAAAACTCCATCTTGGTCAGCATCACAAAGGAAAAAAATCCGTTTGAGTGCTTTCACACATGCAGGCTTCAAGTTCCCTTCTTTGGAGTCAAAAATCGGCAGCATGGGGTGCGTGACTGCTCTTTGGCAGAGATAAAAAGCTTCCACCACATTAAGTTTATTTTTGGCACTGGTCCGCACACACGCCTCAATCTCCTTATAATCATTGACCAAGGGTAAAAATTCATCTGCATTGAGCACCGATATATCCGAAGCCCGGAGCATATCGGCTTTATTGGCACACACCACAATTGGTAAATTGACCCCGGACGCCCGGAACCTTGGCATCCAATAAAGCAGAATCCGCTCATATGTATAGTGATCACTGTATACCAAAAGAATCACATCTGCACGCTTTAATTCTCGGTTCAATGTGGTATGGTCGGAATGGGCCGTATCAACAAGTGTGGTGGATGCAGGTACTGCTGGTGAAACGGAAAAGGTGTCTGAATCAGTTTCCAGATCGGGATTGAGCGATTCGAAGTCTCCTTTGGAGATGGTCACTGGGGGGAGAAGTGCAGGAATAGCGGTGAAATCATCCTTGACGAGCCGGGTCACGAGACTCAGTTTGCCTACAGATGCATCGCCACAGACGACGATTCTCATGGTTAAGGGATTAATGGAGAGGTTGAGATCGCACTAAAATAGTGGGGGTGGTGGTGATGGTGGTGGTGCACTTTATGCAGGTTTTTGAAGATTCCCAAATTAGAGGTACTCAAATAATACCATGGATGATTGGAATAAAGTCTTTTTGATGGTTTAAAATATAATCTGTCGGTATGGGGTTGCGGGTGTTGAGTAGTTTTCGGGGGTTGGGCCGGAATAGTGCCCTCGGAATAGGCATTTCCGGGGCTTATATCCAGTTCCGACCTATTGACCCAGGTCGTTTTATCCTCCCCACAAGAACATATTTTTTCTTGATTTTAGTTTTAATACTATTTTCAGGGGCTCCAAAGGAGTTCTTGTGTTTTTGGGTGATTTTTGCTGGTGTGTGGACGGAGTTATGTTAAGGGTACGTTTTGCATGTGATAGTCACGTGCATGTACCCAAATTCCGAGGTCTAAATTCACTCATCCTACAAAGCACCCAACGCCTAGTCCTATAGTTAATTATTGTATAATTTGAGTAGCAGTAGTAATAAATTCATTGAATCAGTATTATAGTAGTGTTTATTCTTCACGTGACTATGGAATATAGGATCTATATACAGGAACAAGCAGCAGTTCTTTAGAGAAGGGCCGATTTCTCCCCGTACAAAAATTGAAACGAGATAATTTTTACTTTTCATGTTATGTGATAAATGGTATTAATCTATTTTCGGAGTTTTATTTTTATTTTTTTGGAGTGGAGGTTGAATTTTTTAGGGTGGTTTTGGAGTCACCCTCGGAACGAAAACCCCGCCCCCTCGGAGTTCCCGCGCACCTGCATATAGCGCCACATGCTCATTAAGTAACCCAGTTTCTATCAATATCTCCATCATGTTCTCTCTTCCTGTTAGAACGTGTGGCATGCGTTTAGGTGCGCCAAAATTGGTACTGAAGTACTCGCCTCGCCTCGGGCTTTCAAACAGTACCACTTTCAGCCCGTTGCGGCTACTCTCTACCCCGCCAATGGAGCCTTATGAGCAGAAAATCTACGATATGCTCCAAACGGCCTTCTCGCCCCTGACTTTGGCCGTTCGTGATGTCAGCGGCGGTTGCGGTTCCATGTTCGCCATTTCCGTGGAAAGCGCTTCGTTTAAGGGCATTCCAATGATCAAACAGCACCGTTTAGTCAACGAGGTATTGAAGGATGAAATCTCAAAGTGGCACGGTCTCCAGTTGAAGACCAAAGCCGCATAACTGTATATACTATCTATTCTATCGTCATAATTTATTAGAAAAACCATTTGGGTTCATCTTATATATCCTTAAACTCTTGGAGAAATCACTCTGGTTAATCCATATATAGTCATTGATTCTACTAGACATAGTCATTGAACTAGACAGTCATTGAACTACACATAGCCATTGAACTAGACATAGTTTTTGAACTAGACATAGCCATTGATTCTACTAGACATATAGCAAACTTCAATTGATTCTTGATCAATAGTCCCTTTAAGAAGTTCCTTTCAGCAAAAAGCTAATGGACATATTTAAAGGTTAAGGTCTCGTTCGTTATCGCAATTAAGCAGACTAATCACTCCATCAACTAAGAAATCACTCCATCAACTAAGAAATCACTCCATCAACTAAGGAATCACTCCATCAACTAAGAAATCACTCCATCAACTAAGAAATCACTTCATCAACTAAGAAATCACTCCATCAACTAAGAACGGCCATGCACCACCATCCACCCACAAAATCAAGAAAGAGCTCTCAATCTGTCATTCCTTATTGTGTCTGGAGCAGGTGAGAATTCCCATGTTGAGTCAAATTAAGCCGCATGCTCCACTCCCCTGGTGGTGCCCTTCCGTCAATTGCTTTAAGTGATTAAGTGATTTCTCGTAAGGTGCCGAATGTGTTAAAATTCAAAATTTTCATCAACATCTGTTCCCTAGTCGGTATAGTTTATGGTTGAGACTACGACGGTATCTGAACATCTTCGAGCCCGTAACTTTCGTTCCTCATCCTTCTCGGTCTGATCACGTTCAGTATCGAACAAGACCAAGTAGATCTTCATCTTCAAAGAAGTTGTGCCCGAATCTTAGGTCGACCAGTCAAATAGTCAAATGGTCAAATAGTCAAATAGTCAAATAGTCAAATAGTCAAATAATCAAATAGTCAAATAGTCAAATAGTCAAATAGTCAAATAGTCAAATAGTCAAATAGTCAAATAGTCAAATAGTCAAATAGTTAAATAGTCAAATAGTCAAATAGTCAAATAGTTATATAGTCAAATAGTGTGGTGGAGGGTATTGTAGTAAGATAGTATAACTACATGAGCATAACTCTATAAAGTACACGAGTCATTCGATGAGAGTCATTCGATGAGAGTCATTCGATGCCTTATTATAGATTTCCCTGCGTACTATGCTGTTAAGCACATACTGTGGAGTAATGATCCGTTACTTCTCTTGATGTCGTCTACGCTTTGAAGAGACAAGGTAGAGCCTTATATGGTTTCGGTGGTTAAACGACTTGTAGCTCCTCCGTGGGTATTACTAGTTTCTTTCTCCAGTGTATATTAGAATTTATTATCGGATCGAAAACTTGTAGACATTATAGTCTTGTGCATATCTATCCACTACTACCTAACTAGCCAGCTAGCTATGGGTATTGTTGATCATTTTGGTAAGTCTAGAATCTGAGTCTAGTGGTGACAAATCATTCGATGCAAGTCAATCGATGCAAGTCAACTAGCAAAAAAGAAAATCAAAGTTTCACAGTAACCTTATTTTGAAATTTTATCATAAATAAGTGTTTTCTAGTACCTGCATCCAAATTCGGAGCACTTTTGATAAAGCAAATTAAATCCCTTTTGTAGGTAATTAATTTCAGGAGTCGTTCTTATCTAGTATATGTTTGAGACGATTCTACTCACTTACAGAAGTTACACGATGTTTTTTCCACCCATTTATAATTTTCCTCAAGTACAGCTAGACTGACACTCATTAAACTAGACATATATCCATTTATACTATAAGACTTTTAGTCATTGATACTATTAGACTTATACCCATTGATACTATAAGACTTATATTGTTAGATCTACCATAGTCAGCGCCCTGCCTATGAAGGTATTATGAAAAAAGCCTCTCAGTCCGATTGTTACAATGGTGATACGGTATTTGGCCATCAGAGCACTTTGTGCATAGATGACCTCTTTCGAATATTCCAGAACAATCCTTACCATTGTTCTGGTGGAGAGTTTTTCGGTTCCACTTTCTCTCTTCAAAATCCTAAAAGAACCACTCCCATTCCTCTCTTTGAGGAACCATCAACGAATATAAGAGTTTAGGCATAAATGTGTCTCTAATCCCCTAATCCTGTAACACTGCAAAGTAGATTTTGCATTAACGGGCTTGAGAACGATTCTGCAGTTCTTCTAAACAAACTTGTATA